>JAGDQP010018252.1:19250-36939 GCA_022664845.1 Lepisma saccharinum
ACATCCAAACTTGATAATGATTTGCTACTTGAAAAGAAACCGGGACAATTCTGTGTCCCGAAGTAGTTTGTCGGGACATCGGGAAGAAGGTTGAAAAACAGGAAGCCATCCCGGTTTTCTGAGACGTCTGGTCACGCTAGATTAGTTTAACGCCGACCGGTGGAGTATCTAAATACCATCCAGGAGCTGCATACACATTAGCTATTAGAATATTAAGAGTTACTGATGAAGTAGGGAATAATGTAGCAACAACAATTTGGAAACAAAAAATGTTAAAGTACACCTGTAAATGACTTGAAGAATGTTTAGACTTTAATAGAACTTATCCAGCGAGATCATTATCACCAAGTATCATAATCTTAATACGGTAATCGACATTAATTATCAAGTATTATATATCCGACAAACAGGTTTGTTCTACGACTCACATTGGAGATGGCCAAATGGATCCGGATACACAAAGCTCTGGGTCCGGGTTTCGGATATTGATACTGGCACATAACTATAGCGCTAGCACATATTTTTAGAAGTAGAAAGTAATTTAGGTTGTTCAGATGATCCTGATAGCACAGGGTCCGGCAAAAAGACCTCCCGTATTTGGAGAGGGCGTTGTTTGAGTTGTAGTGGAGATACGGCGTTGAAGGCGGTATCGATCGATAGCTGTATAGGTGCCATTTTCAATAGTCACAATGGCGTGGCGCGGTGAGCATCGTGCGTTTGTTGGGGAGGAGTATATTCGTAATGGTGGTTCTGTGATTACTACTACTCAGCGAGCATTTCGCATTCGGTTCGGACTTGGCCGACATGATTCTGTTCCTGATAGAAAAACTATTCTTCAAGTTTGGATATCAAACTTTAGAGCACCAGGTTCTGCACTGAAAAAAAAAATCGTCTGGCCGACCTCGGACCGTAACAACGCCGGGGAATGTCGCGCGTGTGAAAGCGTCCATCCAGCAATCTCCAAAGCGTTCAGCACTTAAACATGAAGCTGCCCTGTGATTGTCTGATAGGAGTGTAAGACGAATCCTGCACAAACATCTTCACATGCACCCATGCAAAACGATGGTTACCCAAGAATTAAGTGAGAGAGATTTTGAAACTCGCAGAGTTGTGTGTGAGGTCATCCGATTTATTACCTTGTCATTTTTTTTTCTTTGGAGACACTTACAGGCGTAAGTGTACAAATATCGCCCCCACGACCCTGCAAGCACTTAAGGAGGCAATCACCCAGGCTGTGGCTGCCATTCCACCGGAAATAACACGAAGAACTATGGACAACTTCCGGGAAAGGTTTCATCAATGTGTCAACAATAGAGGACGCCATTTACCGGACATAATTTTTAAAACTAAGTAATGTAAAATGGCATAGTATTTGTTGTTCACAAATAAAAATATTTTATATGTATCTTTGTTTGTTTGTTTGTAACTGTCTTTTGAAATACGAAAGGTCTTTTTGTCGGATCCTGTATTTGTCGATGGAATGGGTCTTCGTTAGTAATTCGGGATTTTCTTCAAGTTGTTCACTAAAAGTTTTACACGACATATTAAAGTTTGTTTTTACCACAAGCATTTCCCGAATTGGATCAAAATTTTCATTACCAACTTTTCCTCAGCCCATGTCTAGTTCATGTGAAAAATAATCCCTCGAATCCATAAGTGGCATTGTTGGCCGAGAGACACAATATTTCAGTGACACCTATTTCATTGTTTGTAGGGAATGTTATTGTCTTTGAGATTTGCTTGCCTGTAGTTGTCAGGGTACGTATTTCTCTCTGTGGAATCGGGGTTAGCTGGCAAAATATTTCTTGTAAATTGAGGCATTATTATTGTAATTTTACATTTTCTGGAAAATTGGGACCAAAACAGCTGGTGACGAAAGTGCTATTTCGGTAACTGTCCTCGAAAATCGGGGACGAATATTTTCAAGTTTTGCCTTAAGTAATATGTTTATACTTAACGGAGTACAGTTTAAAATTGAGAGTATAGGATAAATCTGCCAAAAACCATGAAACATGACAATTTTTACTTGTATGCCAGCAACTTTAATTTTTGCTTTTGTTCAACTCTTGTTGTGCCAAAGTTTAAATGTGTAAAAAAAATATGTATTTAATTTTTGGGGTTCAACGACTTTGTCTTGTCTGACGTCACTTCCCTCTCAGTTCAGAAATCCGAATGAGAGTATCGGATATTCGGATTCAGATCCAAATTTAAGATATTCTGATCCAACTTTTGAATATAGTGTCGTTCAAATATTACGTCAGCACAACATTAGTTATTTGAGACTCCCTTCCCCTTTATAAACAAGATTAAGCAGATTTTCTATCCCTAATAAATAGATACTCAGCAAAAATAAACGAAACTTGAACCCTCACGGATGCTGACGTAATATGTGAACGATCCCTATCTGGATTCTGAAATTTTAGACATCTGGATCCTGATTCAAGTTTCGGATATGCGGTTCCTATAAAGAACACGGTGTAAGGTAATTCATCCAGCGCACAATTTTGGATTAAACATTTTTTTGAAATAGCAGGTTTGACGTCTTTGAGGATGCTATGCGGCCTCAATTCTACTTATAATAATACCGTAATGACCAGCGTGTATAGCAAACGTGGACATTGTATAAACAATAACACACATGTTTATAGAACAAACATATGGTTATGCAAGTAAACAAATAATACATACACACTGGAGCAGACGACGGTCAACTCCTCAAACAAACACCAGATGGAGCGAATAACGGAAGACAGAGGGAGCTGGAGTCAAGTAGGAGAAACAAGAGGAATCACCCCTACATTCACCTTTAAAAAGGACCTGCACAGAGCAAGAGCCATCACTCATTTCCCCCGGGTGGTCAGCTCCTCTCCTTCAACCGTTCGCAGTTTGCTAAGAAACTGGAACATCCTAGTACGTAGTTCGCTAAGGAACTGGTACTATCCCGCACAGGTAGTTCGCCAAGGAACTGGTGTGCGCTCTCACACATAAATCCTAACTTAACCTGTACGTAGTTCGCCAAGGAACAGGTACAACCACCTGACACGCAATTCGCTAAGGAATTGGTGTCATCCGCACACGTAGTTCGCCAAGGAACTGGTGTGTACTCTTACCTTAATATTCTCCTGTACGTAGTTCGCCAAGGAACTGGTACAACTTCCCGACACGCAGCTTGCTAAGAAACTGGTGTCATCCTATTTTCCAGAACCTCTAACTGATCACTATTAAATAAGACATCTTTAACTATTTGTACTCAAATAACTGTAAACTGTGTTCTTCGGGACGGTAATTTTGTTAACTTTGTTCTTGTATGTAAATAAAGGGTTGAGGGCTAAAAACCAATCCCGTATATCTTTGACTCTACCAAATCCAAACTAAAGGGAACATTACGATACAGTAGAGTCCCGAAAACACGGCCTAATGTGGACCGAAGGGTGACCGAGTTTGTGAAAATGCCGGGTTATCGGGAATGTGGTTAAAAAAGAATGAGTACGAGTGTTTCCTCAGAAAATATAGTACTGTACTTGTCTGTATTGTTTGCTTGAGATACAACAGAGAATAAACTGCCCAAATACCCTTAAACAAAGGAAAAGTACGTACTTTATGAAGGCATAGAGCCTTTACTACATGAAAAGGAAAAATTAATGAATACACAGTGTGCAGGCGCCAGACACGTAGTGGAGGAGTGGGAGTACGACGCGAGACAAAGGAATGCGGGACCTTGAATGGATCTGCGCACGGTTTTTTTTTCGTACTGTCAGGGTGTGGGCGACTTATCCGGACTGTCGGGTTATCGAGTGCCGAGTTTTCGGGACTCTACTGTATTGGCAATATCAAGCTCTAGAGTTCATTTTCCCACGCTTTCGAAGGCCTATAACGCCAAAACTAAACATTTATACACCCTCGATGGTTTATACTTTCCCCCCTTATTTTCATGTCAGGAATCTCCTGAGGTGTTTTTGTCGATGTTGTTTTGCAACACAAGATACAAGTCTATTTAGACTATTGTTTTAAACGTGTTTTTTTTAACATTTAAAACGTTTCAAATGTATAAAAAAATAAAGGTTTTCTTTTAATCCTGAGCTACACATTTGGACGAAACGCTCTGAATGCTAGTAACATCTGTCAAAGATGCGCATAAGATACACTGTCATATAAGATACTTTAAATTGAAGCCTTCAACAAATGAGATCCGAAAAAAAAAAACATATTAAATCTTGGCTGAAAAACGAACTTCCTGCTACAGAAGACTGAACGATGATATAGAAGTTTCATAGAACCAAGGAAGGATTTGCTTTCTCATTTCATCGTAACTTCCCTCAACCTATTCCCATTTGAAGAAAATAACTGTTAATGCTGCACAAAGTTAAATGACATTAGATGGGAATAGTAACTCTTCTTATTTCTCAGTATTACACGTAAGTGCACGAAGTTACGTAGAACGTACATTATGACAGCAAATGAGTCTTTATATCTCCTGCCTCATCCATTAAAATCGAATCTTTAGGGAATGTGAGAAAAAAAAAGATGTAGTCTTTTTCCTTGTAATGTAAACAACGTAAGTGCTATATCTTTAAAATTCGTAATATTTTAAAATTTAAGCCATTGTTCATCTTTCACATTTAAACTGATATTTCGTCATTCAGTTTCTCGAAAAAGAATTACATATAGAACTTGTTAATTTTGTATTAAGTAACCTTGTGTTTGTATTTCATATATTAAAGAATATTTCATGACTTTTCAATTCAGTATTAATTTACAAATTTTACGTCAGTGGCGGCTCATCAGCTGAGGTTCGTGAAGTTCAGCTTCACTTATTATTTCGATATGCATTAACTAAATAGGCATTAATACGTATTAATTGGGCCAGAAAGTCAGTCAACATCATCTAAAATCGTTTACTGGTATTATCAGTATCGTGTCTGAGTCCAGAAATTCCAGAAGAAATTCTAATGGACAAGGATAGTCGGAACATGTTGATGGATAAACGTTTGGTAGTACTTCACCTATTATTTGTGTCACGAGCCGCCACTAATAATTATAAGTTATAAACCTTCTCATTGAAGTACGATAACTGATAGTGGCTAAAGGAATATACACTTTCAGCAACGCGATCATGATTCTTTCTACCTCTTTCTTTTGCAATTTTGTTCTTGTAAAATATGATTCATTATAAGATTTGAAAATGGACAAACACTGATAAGTGATAAGTATGTCTTGTTCTTACTTCGGTTACCAACACTGCCCAACACTTCACACTTCCTTCGTTCTCGAACCTTCCCCACACATTGCTCTAGTTTAATTACTTCCATTTTGATTTAAATTAAAATAATTTTCACTTTTCTGGTTTCTTGAAAAAATATCTACCATTCTAATAATTTTCTCAGGCTCGAAGTTTGCAACCATGTATCCCGAAGACGACGATTTTTTCTATCATGTTTACTACGGCAATTTCATCTGGTTTTAGGTCCAGAAAATACCATTTCATTCATGGATAAGGGTTGTATGAAATGTATGGTTTGAGAAGTCCAGAAGGCAAGGAATAAAAGTGACGTTGAAGAATAAAATAAGTAGTCAAGGTAATCTTTTATGTATAACTCGAAACATATGTGACACAAACCTATCGTATTTTGTACACGGAAACCTTAGATCCTAATGTGTCCATGTGCAAAATATGATAGTTTTCTGTCACATATGTTTCGAGTGACACACATAAAAGATTACCTTGATTACTTATTTTATTCCTCAACGTCACTTTTATTCCTTGGCTTCTGAAGTCGACCAATATTGGATAATGTCATAGGATGGTAATTATACTTAATGAATTAATATCGGTACTTGAGCATTGAAGCGCAATATGTGTGATTTCAGTCCAGTAATTATTTTGAACATTTCATTCTGCTTATAGATATGTGCATGAGCAATTACACAATATGATGGTCTTACTTTAGAATACGTTGAATATAAAATATCGGCTTATCCCCGAAGTAGTGTCGTATGTGCGATGACCGCTGCAATGACCGCATCTGACGAGCGAATAGTGAAGTAGACGGCACGTGCCATAATTGAGTGATATTGTGCAGCAGTATATAGAAGGAGAACGCTCTATTCCATGTTTTGGAAGTGTGGCTTCTGTTCGATCATGGCGGTGTAGGAGGACAACATAAAGCACGTCATGCTGTATGAATTTAACCAGGGACATCCAGTCAGAACAGAGGCACGAAACATCAGTGCCGTACATGGTCAGGGTACTGTGGAATTTTGTAGATGTGCAAAAGTGCCAGAGGTGGCACCAGAGGTTTCGGTCTGGTGACCCAGCCTCACCGATAATCTACTAGAAGGGAGACCTGTGCAGCTTGACAACCATGCCCTGCTAGGAGCGATGCAGGAAAATCCAATGAAAACTATTGAAGAACTGGCCAGCGAACTCCACGTCACCCATTCGATCACTCATCGTCAGCTGCAGGATCTTGGGTACTTGTCGAAACTCGGAAAATAGGTACCCCATGCGTTAACGCTTCAACAGAAATAGTAGCGAGTTAACATCTGCAGTTCTCTGCTCATCTGATACAGACGTGAGCCATTTCTAGACAGAATGGTGACAGGGGATGAAAAGTGGACCCTCTACCATAACATTAGACACAAACGGCACTAGGTACCTAAAGAGGGACCGCAGAAACTGTGCCAAAACAGGATCTCTACCCCTGAAAAGTTATGTTGTGCTTGGTTGGATATCCGTGGGATAATCTATTTTGAGCTCTTGCCACATAACCAGACCATCAATGCAGATGTCTATTGTCAGCAGCTTGAGTGCCTACGGACTGCATTGTTGGAGAAACGTCCTGTTCTGGTTAAACGCAAGGGGGTGCTCACATACGGTGATAACGCGCGCTCACACCCGTGCTAACAGTAAGACCGAGGAATGTGGTTTGGATAATCTCTCCACTTGGCGTTTTCACCAGATCTTGCACCAACAGACTGCAAAAACCGCCTTTCCGGGAAAACACTGCAAAATGAGGATGACGTGCGACGAACAGTGATCCAGTTCTTTCACTCCAAAACCGGTAACTTCTTTCAGCGGAGAATTCAACAACTGGTTGACAAGAGGCAGTTTTGGAGTTCGATGGAGACTATTTTCCCGACTAAGATAGTGCTCCAGGTAAGTTATCGTTCGTTTCCTCACGGTGCAAGAATACGACATTACTTATGGGATAAGCCGATAAATTAAGTGCATTCTGAATTGCATGAGAAATTGGGGGCTTCATGTTTTATCATTAATTAACTATTCTCATGTTAGTTATACATGTCTACAGCAAAAAGAGACAAACATCTAGTATCATATGCCATATATGTTCTTGTACGTAACCTAATACTACGGTTCTGAGAACAACGTTAAGCTAAATAATATCCTTTAGAAGTGTCCACATTTTACGACCACATTAAATATACTAACTGTAGATCATCTGATAAGATCTTCAAAATTTTAACTTGAAACAAAATCAATTCTTTTGATGTAGCAAATATTGAAACATCATACCTTTGAGTTGGGATTTTCCAAATGCATTACACGTGCAGTACCGAAGTCATTATCGCAAGATCATTCACACTGCTTCACGCTCATTAATGTACGTGATCTTCAAGCTCAAAGTTCACGGTTACTGCGTCAATTATTCATTGCAAGCGCTGAAATAATTTGGAAAATTAAAGTATCAAAGGAAAAAAAGAGAACTCGGTTATTTAAAAATATAATTATAGATATTGCAATACAGAAGCTTGGGAGAAGACATTACTGGTACAAATTGCATTATTAAATTGTGTTTCATGTGACTTTGAAGTGACCTCTGTTTATTGGCAGTTATGGAAATCTATGGCTCCGTCCTGATATTTCCTATCTGACCCTACAACACAATACATACCATTATCATCACCTATTTTCTCCATTACATATCATTTCTATGTATATGGGTTGCAATTTCGATTGAATTTATGATTTTTAGGCATCTTTTTGGCTCAAGGTCGAGTCACTAGTAGATAGAGTCTTCATTAAAAAACAATGATAGGAACACAGCTGTACACAAGAAGGAAAACTATTATGCAAGTCACTGTGTTGGTTAAAAGTGCACATTAAGTTTCGTAAAAGCGTTGTACTTAAATTTACGATACAATACCTTTTCGTGTAAGAGTTGGTGTTCGGCAAAACCAACAGGCTATATTATTAAGGCCAGAAAGGTATTTCCAATTCTTCTTAATGACATTTTATATGCTTCCCGGATATCCATCAATTCTAAAAAAAAAAAAAAAAAAAAAAAAATAGCAAGCCTTGCAGTCGAAAGAGAAATACATTTAATTTGAATGTTAGCGATCAGACATGTTTTCGTAGTAACAGTTTAAAATATGTAATTTGAGTATCAGACAGAGTGTTTCCACAGCAGAAACTTGGAAGCAAAATTCATATGAAGTAGGTCGTTACTATTGCGGTGAAATGGAACAAAAGAAAGACACAGAAGAGCAACTAAGAACAATTTCAACTACCGGTGTGTCACAAAGCAAAAGGATGAACTTGACAAATTCCAGAAATGCTTCAAATGAAGAAAAATACAAAGACATCACGTGGTGCTTCAAAAACGAACATAGGGTTGAATTTAACCCGAAGATATGAGTCCAACGATGTTTTTAATTAACAAGAATCTGTAATAGCAAGGAAAGCTAAAAAGGAGCCGAAAGCCTTTGATAAAAAATACTTATTTCTAGGTCCAAAATGAAATCAGAATTGGAGAAGAAGCTATACCTGTAAACCGTACAAAGAATGAGCCAAAGAACCAATTTTCACCATCAAATGACTCAGTTAAAGCCGATTGTCGGCAAGGAAGTGCTGTATAGCGCGCCGACAGACACGTGTTTCAGTGGAGTTACGTAATTTTAACTCTTTACTGTCATGTAATTACAATTTACATGAAGGTTATTTTTATGTTGGATCGTTAAACACTGAAAACCAATATCGTGCATGCGACTGTGGAACACAGTGAAAGAAATGTGGTAATATAGGGTCTATATCGGCAAATGTCGTCGACAAGATTGATTGTGTTCATAGAATATGGATCGAACCCAGGACCTCCCGAATGCTAAGTCAACGCTCTACCACTGACCCACGTTCTCTCGGTATTAAGACTTATGAAACCAGTAATAATATTCGATCACTAATACATATATTAGAGTGACAGAAAAAGTTAACAAATAATCGACAGCTTCTTTTTCTCTTCTGTCTCCTCCCCCCCACCACCACCACCATCACCAACTCTACTCTATCGACATGTGTTCCTACCCTTTGCCCTGTGACATGGTTTTCAGTCACTACTCAATAAATATTTCGATGTTTAGCGTGCAGGGATGTTAATAAAATACGAAACTTCTTTATCAGATTAATTTGTTTTGATAAATAAAACATGTATTTTAGAATTTACAAAAGTTCTCCATACAGGGTGTTCAAAAAAGCATGCAGAACTTTGAAATCACGATACAGTTCTATGTTTTTTTGGGGGTCATATATCCAAATACAGGATGTTGTTTTATGCTCCTCAAGGGGTTACAACGATTAGTCTTTTATCATCCCATTTCACGCCTTTGGCAGAGCATATGTTATTAACTACCCTTCTAAAGTGAGTTGGGAGAAAAATACACAAATATCTGTATAAAATATATTTTTTAAGTTTGAGATACATGGAATTAAATTGGCTTTATATATAGACTTTTGTCATATTCGGTTCAGGCCGGGATGAGATATGCGGGAGATGGAGAAGGTATTGGCCAAGGCCTTTCATAAGTTACCATCCCGGCATTGCAGTTCCAGTTGCATCATAATAACGAAGTCCGAATACTGGGTCTTTGAATCTGCGACTGAAATCGCACGAATCCATTGGACCGGATTTCTTCTAAGTTCCGGGTTTCGAATATCCGGATTTGGATCCGAGTTTCGGATATATGAATATCCGGAACATCGGAGATCCGAATCCGGACCTGACCATCCCTACTATCTAAACGTTAACCTTTTAGATCGTTCAAAGTTCAATGCTGGTTCCCATGACGGTCCTACAAGCATCTAAAACAGTCACTTTAAACTATAAGTCCTGTGACATCATCATTTCTTCTCTCGTCTGATAGTTGGAAAAGGTGACTTAGCGGAGCACACCTGGTCATGCAACTAATGTTGACAAGGCTCCTCCTTTTCCAAGATGTCTCCTTATGTTTGAACTGATCTTCTGGCCTTCAAATGTTCTTTTTCTTAAGAAAGTAAAAATTCCCCTGTTATTTGTACAGCAGACAAATTCTTCTTAGTTTTCTCCCGGTTTTCTACTGTTAACTAGAACAAACGTTGTTAATTTCTTGACATTTGATTACTTCGTGATGCATTGTATTTTTGCAATATCACGATATTACCAAGAGTTCTTAAGTACAAATTTTCATCGCTAGGTAACTCTGGTAGTATCTGTGTGACAGTCGTAGATCGACAACTCATGGTATATGGTGCTTATGCACAATTACCACGAAATTACAAAGTTTTACCGTAGATTTTAAAGCAAATTTTAGTGCCATATATCCTTCAGAATAACTATTATTTTAAAGAAAGTATTTCGAGTATTCTTATAAGCAAAGGAAGATTTTCCCGCAAAAAAGAAAACACTATAACCAATTGTCTTTACATGTTGATTTCAAAAAGTATCTATCACATAATATTAAAATCCCCTCTGATTAAGATGAATGAAACTGTAGGAGGTATTTGCGTACGGTAGCAAAAACAAATTAAATGAAAGAGATTCTCGGTCGTTTGCATCTGCTTCTAATTTTTTTCTACATTGGGTGACAACAGATGTGTTTAATGAAGTAAATTTGAGATATGTAGATATATTTAAAGCAAGGTTAAGTTTATGTAAAAAATCTGGAAAAGCAAAGCTATGAAAAAGTATGAGAAATCAGGATACAATGTTTGAATCACGGAGTGGTTTACACGTCACTTTAAAATGCATTAGTTTGTATATTACGATTTTTCTTGGGTTTTAGGGAAAATTTCTTATATTTAAAAATATTCTTAGCTCTGTTCGAGACTGGACACAAATCCCACCTTCCTTTGTCCCTATACAGAAAGACTTGCCACCACGTGCTAGAGCGACAATTGAATTGAATTGTTATTTATGGCCTTTAGGCATCTAAGGCTCAGGTTGAGATAGGGGAGGGGAAAGGAATGGGGAAGGTGACGGCCAGGGGCTTTGTTAAAGGTGCCATCCCATGGCATTTGCCTGGTGTGACTGATGGAAAACCCTGGAAGAACTTCAGTCAGGATGGTCGACTGCTGGGATCGAACTCACGACCTCCCGAATGTTACGCCAACGCTCTACCACTGAGCTACGGCGGCTCGGTACTAGCTAGAGCGACAAGTTCGAAATCATTGATTTCCGAGGTAACTTCCCATACTGCTATGTAGATGCGGTTACCAGATTTGAACTCGGGAGTAAGAGGGCACACAAGTGCACAACACCGTAACCCAGCCGCCGTAGCTCAGTGGTAGAGCGTTGGCGTATCATTCGGGAGGTCGTAGGTTCGATCTCATCGGCTGACCATCCTGACTGAGGTTTACCAGGGTTTTTTCCCTCAGTCACACCAGGCAAATGCTGGGACGGAACCTTCAACATAGGTACTGGCCAACACCTTCCCGAATTCTTTCCCGTCCCCTATCCTGGCCTGAACCTTAGATGCCTAAAGGCCATAAATAAGAAAATCATATTCAAATGCACAACACCTTACTTAACAGATACTACATTTCTGCTAGACGCACCACTGCCTTAGGAAATTGTTATTATCTAAAATAAAATAAAATATTAAAATCTAGATTAACTTAAAATATATCATAGATTTTATCGACCTCTTAAATGCTTCCTTAAAAAATTACCATTCCCTGAAATGGAAGTATGATATTAAATTCTAAATTTACGAAATATATATATCATTTGCAGCATACAATAACTTATAGTATTCTTTTTATCTGGTTCACATATCGGTATGTTTTTAATACTTGTCAATAAATAAAGTATAAATAAGACATTAAACTATATGTTAATTTATTAATTTATTATTAAGTTTCAGATACAACTGGAGTTGCCATTTTACACAGAAACGAAATAACATTGCAACAAACTAAATAACATTACTACAAACTAAATAACATGAAATTAAATTTTAAACAACCCATAACACAGCAATTGATATCAATAACATGACGATTATAATACAGAAGAGGAATAACTCAGATACTGGTATTTAGCGTTCGATGGAAAGTGTTTTCAGATGCGAAAATATCAATATTTTTATCAAGACTATTGTACATAATTACTCGTCTATGGAAGAAGGAGCGCTGCAGTATACTTAGCCTAGGCGTGGCACAATGAAGGAGGTTATTATTTCTGGTTATTCGCAACGGAACACGGAAGTAAAATCTAGATATCAACTCTCCAGTTCTAAGATTCCCGTTAAGTATCTTGTATAAGTACATCAAATCTGCCATCTTGAGACGAGAAGAGGGAACGTGGAGACAAAGAACGGATAATAACTCTGGTTTGCTGAAGCTACGTACCGATGGTATTCTTCTTTTGACTATAGCAAGAAAAAAAAGGTCAGAACAGAATCAATATGAGATAGATTAGAAATACTAGCCATGTTCCAAATTGGGGAGCAATATTCAATTTTAGTGGAGATGAAGGTTTTGTAGAACATACTCAATGAAGGTCCTTAATTTCTGTAAATCTATAGAGAAGACCAAGTAAGCGCATAGAACTGTTAGTTATAGAAGCCGAATGATCAGCAAACAGAAGTTTCTCGTCAAATACCACTCCAAGGTCCTTTTGAGAAGAAACTTTAGTGATAGGATTATCTTCAATGATATAGGCAGATGGGATTTGATTCCTCTTTAAAAGTAAATATCTAATATTGACTGATAGGAAAAATATTTAAAGTGACAACTGTAAATATAGAAAATATATTACTTTATGTAATACAATAGGTATTACAATAATGATGACCAATCTAATCTGCTTAAACGTTCCTAGCAATGAAGAATTTGTTATGTATTATTTGTAAATTGATGGGTATATAATTATGCATTAAATAATAATATTTAGTAAAAAAAAAAAAACTCCGCCTGAGGCAAAGAAGCCAAAAAACAACAAATAAAGAGTTGTTTATAATCTAGTTTTTCAAAACAAGAAATGTTAACTTTCTCTTTATTGCATAATGCACATTTCAAATGAGACCATCCTTAAATGCTTTCTCGTTAACCTGTGACAAGAACTAAACAAGTTCTTTTAGCGCTTATATTAGCTTTGATATGTATGTTTGAGTTCTGTCTCAGGGTTTTAAAACCTCTTTCCTGTGTAATTTTCTGCGAGAATCTTTCATGGCACTGTGTAGTTTTATTTTCGAATTTCCCAGATTTTTTCTTTTTTTTCTTTAGATTGATTTGTTTGAAAAATTGTCGGGACCATCTCACTCATCTTATGAATAGTTGTATCGGTTTGTTTTCATAGAATGGCCTCTCATCTGATAGTAGTACGTACGCTGTGCGTACAGCAATTGTCAGTGTTGAATGGTTCTAAAACTTATTTATAAATGTTTCGTTTCGTTTCGTTTCGTCTTTTTATTCTACAGGATGTAACCTCGCTGGAATCTGCAGTCCAGAATGTTGACTAAGCTTACGCATTTTCCTTCCTTGACATCTATCATACAGAGTGTTATGCAAATACAATCGAGTATCCATTTTTTCTCATCTTGTTTTTGATTGATCTTTTATGATTGTTGGATATTTTTGATACGAGTACCTAATATACCTGGTAGAAAGTCCTTTTTTACCAGCGTATAATAACTCAGTTGTAAATCGATGGTTTGCTAATGAACGCAAAAATGAGTTTCAATCCTTTTACATATAACAATTTTATTAATATAGGTAACAAAAGGAAAAAGAATAGGGCTTGGGTTGGGAGAGGAGAACCGAAGCTCTCACTGTGATCGCCACTGTCTTTTATTCACAGCAGCTCCCCAATTGTCCTCACGACAATGTCCCCAATTGTCCTCATGGGTCAACACCGAAATTTTTTTTTGGCCCCCACCGGGAATCGAACCGGGAACCGCTCGCACTGAAGGCGAGCGCGCTACCGACTAGGCTACGCAAGAACTCGTAATATTTAACGCTAACAAATTTAAAAGTTTCGACTGAAGAAGTTTATTTAGAAATGTGCTCCTTCAAAATGCACAAACCACGTGCTGTTTTCTGGTGATAATGAATGGATTGAATAATGAATATAGCTTGTACCCGACTCATAGCCTTGTCATTTCTAAGTCAAACGAATAGACTCGTCATCAGTATTGCTAACTTCCTACGATATCTAAGAAAATTCAATTTTTCTTTTTCTTTAAAACAAAAATACTTTTTTCTTCATTGGAGCTTTCTGCAACTCTTTAGAAGTAAACTGGCATAACCTAACCTAAATTGATATCAATTGGTTACAAATTTTGAAACTACAAGCTGAATAAGAATATTGTTCTCAAAAATACAGAGAGATGAATATAAGTACCTAGTGTTTACATATATCTGTGAATTAACATTTTATCTCTAATGCCATCTGAAAGACCAACTACCTACACAGTCTCCATCAACGAATTTAGAATGTTTGAGGCATCGTTGAAGCCGACATGTTACGCTAGGTTCACGAAGATTGAAAAAAAAAATGACTTGCCTTTCGTGCCGCCAAAATGGCCGCCATATTGAGCACATGTTATAGGAAAGATAAATCCAAATTTATGGTCTTATTTCCTAAACAAATAAACGTAGGTGGTAAATGACTTCAGATTTGAATTTCTGCAACCGAGCTAGCTTAAAACGATATGCCACATGATACCCTTTTTGTTTAAAATTCTAGACCTAAATCCAAGATGGCTGCTTTCAAAATGGCCACCATGGTGCCCATTCACCCAGCATGTAGGGTATTGACCATATTACCAACATAAAACATTTGGTCTCACTCTTTGCGGGCATGTTCGATTTATTAGTGTGTTTCTGGACTTTCGCCATAAGTGTTAACATAATTATTACTCGCCCTGTATTCCAAAATTGTGTGAGTAAATAAGAAGAAATATCAGGAAACATACTACTCATGTTTTGCGTAGTTCGCTTAGCTCCCTTGAGTAATAGTTCACAAAGCAGGGTGCTACGAATAATCCTCCACTCATTGCACTGAAAACACGACTCTTTTCGTAGTCCTTTGTCACCACAAAGCTGAATTATGTATCCATCTCTTCTTCTTTCCCTTAAATAAGTATTTAAGTGCCTCATGTCCCTAGTCTCATGTCCCTAGATAATAGTTATAAAATAATTTTATAAATGACATATTGTTACGGTCAACACAGCACAATATACTTAGGAACCTCACAGAACGTAATATTACGTCGAACACACAATGGACATAATTCTCAGAGAACGTAATATTACGTCGAACGTAATATTACGGTAAGATTGTGATATCTTTGCACTATTGATACGGTATTTTTATACTATTTGCACTTATCGTGTAACGCAGGTTAGCGCTAAGCTAATAAAAAGATACAGAGAAACTGACTTCAGATATCTGTGCAGTAACATCAATTTACCTTCTCAATTTCAAGATGGTAATGTTATGAGCTAGTCTGCAATGCATGCTTGTGTATCAACGAAGCAGGTAGAAGCTAAACTGTCATTAGGTTTCAGCTTAGAGACCTCTCTCTATTTAACAGGTCCTTTTGAATCTGGTGACGTCACAATATCTCTCACAAAGTATTTATGGACTGCATTGTCTTATGTCAAATTAGACATGTTCCACAAAAATTAACACAATTATCTTCTTAAATTTTTATCCTCTTTTCTTCACGAAAACTTCTGATACCGAAACCAATGTGAAAATTTTGCGCTAAATTCATTCAATGTATTTTGTTATTATATACACTTCGTTAAAGACAAAGAAGAATAAAATTAAATATACTTTAAAATAATAAAGAACAATTAAAGGCAGAAAACAATTTATTCTTCAACGAATTATATGAGGAAAGGAAATTATTGCACTGAAAGTCAGAAAATATTTAAGTTACTAAAGGAATTAATTGTACTAAAAAATCAGAAAATAATGTTTTACCTAAGAATAACTAAAAATTAATTCCACTAGAAAATCAGAAATATGTTTTCCCTAAAATTTAATTATTTAAAAAGAAAAAAAAACTTGTTACACTAAAAATCAGAAAATAATGTTTCATCCAAGAATTATTGACTAAAATAATTAATTCGATTAAGTTTGAGAAAGCATTCACCTAAAAATAAATTGCTGAAAGACTTAATTGCAATGGATAACTACACTAAAACCAAAACAAAAAATTATTTCACCTAAAAAATTATGCCACAAACATGAATTACATTATAATATCTTTACACCTAAAAATTAAATGACTAAAAAATTTAATTCTCTAAAGATCAGAAAATAATTATTCATATAAAAAGTTATGCAACTGAAAGAAAGCATGGCGTGCTCATAGCAAGCATATTATAATATTATTCCTATAAAAAGCTATAATATTACGTAATTATATATTAATATATTTGCTATCGAAAATCCATGGTTTTGTCTTCACTCATAATATCTTTTTCTGTTTTGGTGAACTTAGAAAAATGGTGCTCATTTTTTTTTTTTTTTTTTTTTTAATAATGCTATATTGTACGTTTTTGTAACATCTTTTTGCATAATTTAGTGTGCAATGTTAATAGCTGAGGAACGAAATGAAAACAGTTATCGCGGCGAAAGATAGGGCCTGAATCGTTTCGATCTATATCGATCTGTCGCTTTAATCAACGGAGCTTCAAACAACAGGAGTTTCGTCACTTTTCGCTGTATATAACATCGAAACGAGTTAAATTATTATAAAGAGTCGGAGCTTATCCGGACAGTGGGTGACAACTTGACGTCAAGTTGGCCCCACCCACAGTGTTTTCGTTATATCTTGCTTAGAAATGGAGCACTAACGTTCAAGTCTTATGCACTAACGTACACTAACGATCCAGTATGTTTGGGTCTATAATTTGTTAGTGGGTGGGGCCAACTTGACGGACCTAAGGTAAAGATCTGAGAAACGATGTATGTAAGGAATGTATTATTTTTATATTTTGGTCACGGTTCCTCAGAAGAAGAAGAAAAAAAAAGGTAAATTAACTTCTTGTTGTGATATAATGCAAAGTATGTTACATAATGTCCACACGTAGTGTAAAGGATTTTTGTAGGCGAGGATTCCTTGGTATGGAAGGTAAAGAAAACTCCACCGAAAAAATAAGTGAGTACAACATATTTGACTCGAGAAATGACTATGGGAATGAGTAGGAAGAATATCTCACAGCCTGTTGTCATAGGTCATGGATAATATGTGATTCTTTTCGCCTATATACCACCGACGTAAGAGAAAAGTACTTAAAAAAAAACTTTTACCTTAGTCAGGTATAATAAGCAGTCGACGGGAAAAAGTAACGTGTTAACTTGGGAAATCGTACGACTAATCGGTGTCTGGGATAGTACCAAAAGACAATGTAATTCAAATGTAGATAAATACAGTCATTTTACGTAATAATGAATGTCCAAAG
>JAGDQP010018253.1:22384-36931 GCA_022664845.1 Lepisma saccharinum
CAGGAACAAAGGAACTTGGCGCGAGCTGGCAACAGCCTTAAGGTTGGTGGCGGTGGACGTAGTGGGTTTTAGGATCCCCACCACCCTTATAGCTTGAGGATCATGAACCTTGCCACTTCGCGCCAAGTTCCTTTGTTCCTGTTACATGCTGTCACCAAGGAACTTGGCTCATCAGTCTCCCATTTCACACCTTTTTAGGGCTAAAGAACTTGGCTCCACTTTTTGCACCTCTGGTGTTTTTGTTCGGATTGATCTATTCAGCAGGGAAACTGACTTCAATTCAGCTATCACAACTCCCATCTTCAAATTAATTTAATTAATTATTGTTGTTGTATTTATATTTAATTTGTTTATTCATTTTTACGTTATTAAATATTGTAATGTAAAATGACTTCCGAGCTGTATATAGAATTTTGATAATAGTTTAATAAATAATAACCATACAGTTATAAAATTGGAGTATTTTCTAACTCAATGAAGAAAACAAATTTACAAATAAATTTACTCAACATTTTCGCCTGATAATTGTTCATTGATCTCGTACAACAAACATGTTTCGTGGAAGCGTGAGTCAAATACAGTAAAAGCATTTCGTGAGTTAAATAACAAGCAGTTTCCATAACAAAGTAAACCAATATTCCTACGAATGCACATAGCTTTCAATTTCAAGGGAGCAAGAAAACAATGAGTGGGATCAGTGCCTAATTTGCCTTCTGCTTGTAAGATTGAAATGAAATTGTAAGTTCCATCTATTAGCGGCATCTCTCAGCTGAGTACTAATTACTTACTCAATGCCATATTATTGAAAGAATCAATCGTTAATTTACATCATAAATATCACAAATTAAGTATTAATTGTTTCTGTTGTACTCAGTCCACGATTGACAAAAACGTCACGCTGCTTAACTCGAATCGTGGCAAACAAACAATATTGAGCTCAATGGACGCCGCTGTGGCACGACATCGGTAATAAACGCACTTCTATTGTCCTTTTTAGCGCGTTTATTGTAGTACTTAATATGATATCAGATTTATTGAGTAATGTCGTTACTTCATGTGTAGCAGGAAATTTCTTGGAATGATTTGCTCTTTTGTTGATTACTGCAAAGAACCACCTATTGAAACGTTATTGGAAATGGTCTCTAATGTGCTTTACAATAGATTATTGTTAAGGTGACCAGATTTCTAAAGATCTGTGGTCCTTCAAGGTTTGTGGTCCTTCTTTTTATATTGTGGTCCTTCGAAAACTTCATTCGTATCAATACATGATCCCGTACGTATCACATGAGTGTATTTTCTCCAATAAACAAGCGTTTGAAGTACTCATTAACCTCTGTATAAAAGCGTTACTGGACTGATTTATGTCAATAAAAAAATTATGAATGTATGAAGCCAGGGAGCGAAGGGGACAGGTGATATCGTTTGTCCACTTCCAATCCAAAACAATGTGGACCATATTTTCAGTTCTATCTTAGTTTTCAACATTTATTATCGCTGTGCGGCCCTTGTTTTATATTTATGCCTTAATTCTAGCAAAAAGAAAGAAAAAAACACCATGTATTATTAGAACTAATTTTATAGCACAAAGCTATTTTCTCATCTACCTTTAGAATTTCATTTTCAAAGTCGGCTTCCAAACTGTACCAATGCGCCCTCATGCAGTGGCAGATTGGTACAGGTTATATTAAATCTCACAATCCTAATATCCACGTGTAGATATTATTCATTCAAAAGTGCATATAAATGAAAACATTTATCAACATTCTTTCCTGAACAATTTGCGTATTATCTATCTACATAAATATAAAATTCCTAATTTCTATGACTGTCTAATCCATCCGGGAGCTTTCAAGACACTTCCCGTTGGCCTAGAATGCTGAAATTTGACATGAAGGTTCGTGTCCACGTCAAAATTTCGTGTGTAATACTTCTCACCCTTCATAACAAACAACGATTTTAGTTTGACAAGTTTCAAACTATTAAACCACTTATCTGAAATAAAAAGCGAAAAGCCCCCAAATTTATTTTGGGTCCGTAGCCCTCGCGTCCAGACAGATCGAACAGCACCAGAACGGACATTTAGGGTAGTAGGCGTTGGACTAAACAAAACTTTAACAACCATTAAACTTCAAAAACCATTGCACGTGAAAAATCTATGATTTGCAAATATTCCTTTATATCCCGAAAACATCTGAACTAATACTCAATTCATTGTTAATAATTTCTATATTCAAATTTGGGTCGTTGTAAACCAGAAATATTTATATTAAATGTCTAAAAGCTTAATAAAATTAGTAAGAGCAGTTATAACAGTATTAGTTGTAGCAGTAGTTTTATAATAGTAGTAGTTATTTTAGAGCAGACAGAAATGGGGAAGCGTGCTAAGCAGTGGCGGCTCGTGCCTCTAAAACTGGCAGCTCACTAATTTTGAATACATACTTCTAAAGGAAAAAATAATTAGTTTCCTTTGAAAATTTTAACATAACTAATTTTCAAAGTATACTAATGATTTTTTTTCTATAGAAGCATGTATTTATAATTAGTGAACCGCCAGTTTTGGAGGCACGACTCGCCACTGGTGCTAAGTCTATCTATTATGAGGTCAATGATACTGTGCTAACTAATTTGTTCATGTGTTCATTTCTCCGTCTTTATTCATTTAATTTCGATAAAGAAAAATAAGGTACAAGTTTGCTAACAATTGGCGTTAGTGAAAATACATAACTTTTTAAGATTGATAAGCGTTGATGTTTGGCTGTGTAAACACTGAAAAAAAAAAATGGTTATAAATTGTCCAAATGCCGAAAACATTCGGTAAAAGTCTTTCGTAAGGACGAAAAAAATACCACAAGGAGCAGTGTAAACAGGTAAACGACGAATGAAGGTACGTACCACAAAAGAAATAAATTATCTCGTAACGCTTCATTCCATTTGAGACAATAATAACAATTAAATCTAAATGTTTGTATCACAATCGTTTGTACCTCGCGCGTTAAATGCAACAAGTTGGCCCAAACGACTATTTAATTTGATAAACGCGTATTGTTAAGTTTATGTTTGAAATTAATAGTCAATCAAACGCAATGCATATAATTGTCTCGCCTTTTATGAGAAAAAAATAACGACAAATTATTCGTAAAAAAATATTAGAATATCCTTTTGCCTTTTGCACATGTACTCACTTACCAAATGTTCCATTTTTATTGTCCTCGACACAATGTATGCTTTTATTAACGATAATAATAATAATAACAATAATAATACAAGAAAAGAACAACGCACGAAATTAATAACCTCTGAACAAACTAGTAAAAAACACTACAAACAATTTCCAGTGTCTATACGAAACGTGCTAATTAATCTGTGAAACTTTTAGTCTTATATCACTCCATTCCACTCTTCCTTCCACATGCCTTCCCAAATTCTTCTGTTTCTTGCACGTATATTTTATCCACATACCAATTTTGACCTGACTCAAAAATGAAACAAGCTTCCTTTTGCAAATGGGACAACTTAAAACAAGCTTAGCAAATTAGCAAAAAAGGTTGAATCGCGCAGTCTGGTTTGCAAGAATCAAGGTTTAAATAAATAGCCTTGACAGGTGTCACAGTACAAGAAAGTAAAACATACAGGGATATAATGGATTATATTTTGTAATTTTTGGTCAGCATCATAGCCACCTAAAAATTTATGAACTACGCGGGTACACGCTACATGATCCATAGTATACTCACCTATTTCGAACTAGGGATGTCAACGACTCGCTCGACTCGAGTCGCGACTCGGCGGTCACACTCGAATCGAGTCGAGTCGATGCTCAGTACCTACTTGAGTCGAGTCGAGTCAGTGGTCGCAACTGCTCGAGTGGAGTCAGCGCTCACTATGTGCTCGAGTCGAGTCGGCGCTCACTATGTGCTCAAGTCGAGGCGAGTCGGTACTCAGAACTGCTCGAGTCGAGTCGAGTCGGAGCTCACTATGTGCTCGAGTCGGCGCTCACTATGTGCTCGAGTCGAGCCGAGTCGCTGCTCAGAGAGACTCACGCTGCGACTCGGTTACAGTGAGTCGAGCTCGAGCGACGACTCGGTTACAGTGAATCGAGCTCGAGCGACGACTCGACTCGAGCGTTAGACTCGCTGCTCGAGCCGAGCGGATTGACATCCCTATTTCGAACAAACAACAATTGCTTTTCATGCATTCATGTACTATATTAATTTTCAAAGAATTTGTCGCTAAACAGTCCGTAGTCAAGCTGTTGTCGCTAATAATGTCTTTATTCTTTACAAATGTTTGCGTATTTTGGGTGGGGTGGGGATGGCAATCGAGTTTTCCAAGAATTCCTTCTATAAAGGAAAGCTGCACTCAGCATGCACCCGCAGAGGTTTTCTTCCAGGATATCACATGTGCAGTCCCTACCTTCTAAAAGCTGACCTCTGACACTAAAATAAAGCCATGCTATTGTCAAATGTTTTTCTTAAATTCTTTTGTTTCCTAAAGGTCAATGGGAGATAAGAAGTTGAGTGGTAAATGTTTAAAGAGAAGAAAGGAAAGAGGGTGAGGAGTAGAGCCTATATACTATCTATACATATGGCGACATTAGGTTCTTTTTCTACTGTTTGACAGTGCAATGACCACAGTTTTCACGCCCTTCTGTGACCCAACTGGATACATTTGAAGCGAGGCAATACTGAATGGAGGCAGTTCCTATCCAACTAACATGTAAGAAGACGAGGGGAGTGGATATAATTGATTCAAAAAATGAAGTCTTTACCTTCGTTCAAAGGTTAAGATTGTAGAGAAAGTTCATTAGTTCCGCAATTCTCCTGACAGGGGGAGCCAATACCAACCGTGCCGTACCGAATTTTTTCCCCTGTCACTTTTCTTCACCCACCTCGTTGTCGAGTCACATGTAGATGAACCAAAAAGTCTTTTTGCCTCGGGCTTCATGCAATGTTAGTGGATGTATTGTGCCCGGCCTTGCTTCCTTTTCTTTCTCAGCCTGCCACTTTCTGCCCCTTCTGCTATTGAGACAGGACTTTACAATGCAGCTATTTCAAAAAAGCTTGGGCTTTTCTCAGCAGTGAATGAAAACAACGAAATCCATTTGAAGGAAACGCATAAGTATTATTATCAAGTACAAGGTTGACTTGTGTCAGCTAAATGTGTGTGGTTTTAAAAAATGCTATTTTGTTGTGGCAACTGACAGCGACAGGTCAGTTGAAGAAATCCAGAGGGACCAAGAGTTTTGGAGTATCAAAATGTTACCAAAATTAAAAAGGTTTTATATGGAGTGTTTGCTTCCAGAAATAGCATATCACAGAATTCCCAGGCGACTGCCTATACGCGAACCTGATTTCATTATTGAAGCCCAAAACACAAATGCCAAAAAGAAAATCTAAATTGTACGTAAGTAAGGATTGATAACGTTCAATGCTTTTATAGTGTTGAAGAGTTTTTGCAATAAAAAATTAGCAAAATCAAATCAAACAACTAGACTATAGTCATGGAACAGGCCTCCAGGGGAAACCACGTTATAGAAATGAACACCGATTACTCTATCTCATGCTTGGTGTGGAAATGAGTTAGATTTAGAAAATAAACTCAGGATCGAGGTAATGCTCGCTGTCTTGTAACCAAGGGGTGTGGTGTTCGATATCCTGTAGGAACAAAAATGGTTAGGAGCCCGTGTTAAACTGTAGGTCCCGTCCTTAGCAACTCCCTAACAACTATTTGATTCTATGTATATACTGAAATGTGATCGAGCCACAACTTTTTCCCACCTGACATTATACAGTTTGTTGACTCTTACCATTCAGAAAGGAACTAATGCATCAGCAACAGCATAGAAAATGCGTTGTGGTTGAGGTGTCGTTCGAAAGATACTGGAGACACTGGTTCAAAGCCGCATAGATCACCTCCCCTCAAAGCGATTTTGACCTGACTCGAAACTCAAACAAGATTACTTTCCCAAGGAGCACAACAATGCAAGCTGAACAAATCAAGCCAAAAAGGTTTAAAATGGTTGAATCAGCAGTCTAGTTTACAAGAATCAAGGTTGAAATAGCTTTGACAGAACACAGAATAAGAATGTACTTGTTATTACCTTTTTCACAATAAACCTTGTGTTGGTAAATGTAGAAAAATTGACAGCCACCGCGAACCTAGCCGGCAACTGGGAAATCAGGGTTCGTGTCCCGGTCAGGTGGCTGTAATTTTTCAAAGAATGTACTTGTTAAGAAAAATAAAATTGCTGCACTGGGTGGGAATCGTTATGTAGACCACTGCCACACGAATCCAATGCTGTAGTCGCCAGACCACGGAATCACGCGCTAGCTGACTTTCCAAGTGCTATATATGCTTAGGAATGTCAACGACTCGCTCGACTCGAGTCGGTGCTCAGTACCTACTCGAGTCGAGTCGGTGCTCACAACTGCTCGAGTCGAGTCGAGTTGGCGCTCACTATGTGCTCGAGTCGAGTCGGCGCCTGGAGCCTGTCGTGGTATCGCTATTACTAACTGCAGTAAGGCAGTAACCTATCTGGCTGGCTTGAATCGCGATTTTGAATATTAGAGATGAAGCTAGGTTCTGTTGAATAACACAAAAAATATCTTAGCGCGCCGGTATTGAAATTTTGAACACGTTTAGTTCAATTTCAATTTAATAGGAAATTTTATTTCCTTTCTAGGACTTTTTTTTATTATTTTTAGCTGTTTGTCGCCACCTAAACGTGTCGCCCTGGGAGATTGCCCCCTTCCTCCCTAGAGGGTGGGAGTTGGCGAAGATAGCACACGGCAAAACAGTCTTAGCACGTGAAGGTACTTCATCGCACTGAAACAGCAAAAGTGTTTTGCAACGAAACAAAATTCAAATCAATTTCAAGTTTGCAAGCTTCCTCGCACAAGCTGGTTCCAACAAGCTTGAATTGGGTTTATTGCAACAACCAGAAAACATTGTTTGCCAACATTATTCTTTTGTGTTTTCTAAATGTTTTCAAATTGTAGCTGAAATGTTTCCCAAAAGTTGGGCAACATTTGAGAAACATTTAGAAATCATTTAAAAAAACAAATTCTGATATTCTCCGAGAAATGCCTAATCCACACATGGAAACATTTTCAGAAAACTCTTTCTCTCTTGTGTACTTTTTCAATGTGGGCATTTTTCAAGATAATTATAGTATTTACATAATTTATGTTTAGGAGTTTCGTTCGGGACGTGGTGCGAGGAAGACGTGCTTTCTCTTCGCTTGTGTCGAGTCACCAACAGTGTTTCCAGCTACGATGGGAATTTCAGTAGAGCAGTGGAGGGTTAGAATTGGAGTATATGCAAGAGGTGCAAATATATTCAAGAGAAGAGAGTGGGACAGAAACGAAGTGAGTAAGGCGATTTTGGGCAAGATAGTGGTGCTGTCAGTGGTAGTAGTGCTTTTGTGCATCGGAAATGTGGAGAAAAATCCGGGACCCGGAAACAGGGACACCCAGGAGCGGAAAATAGAAGAAGTGCTAAATAAGCTAAAGGATATGGAACCGGCAGTTAGTAAAATCTCAGGCACCGATATTAAAATGGACAGGCTTGAAGCAAGAATGACAGAACTATCGAGTACAATTCAGGGCTTACAAAACAAGGTAACTGAACTTGCTGAGGAAAACGAAGAACTGCGAAGCAGAATGGAAGTGTTAGAAGCGACGCAGGACTATTTGGAAAACCAGAGCAAACGGAATAATCTCGTCTTTCGAAATGTGGAAGTGCAGAATAATGGTGTGGAATCATGGAAAATTTGTGAGAGGGCTGTGCGCGAAGAAATGGTGAATAACTTAGGGTTAGAACTGGGAGAGGACGATATCGAAAGAGCACACTTTCTATCTCCGAAACGTGATGCTATAGTGGTGAAATTCTTGCGGTTTCCGAAGAAGGCAGAGATCTTACAAGCAAAGAATAAGTTAAAAAATAGCAAAATAGTAATACAAGAACAGTTTTCGCAGAAAGTGAACAATGAAAGAAAAATACTATTGACAAGAATGCAAGAAGCCAGAAGGGAAGGGAAATTCGCGACAGTGACATTTAACAAACTGAAAATAGATGGGGAAATTTATAAAGCAGATCTTAGCAATAATTCAATCTACAAACTTGCAAAACATTCACAGACGCGAACACAGGAACAGGAGCAGGTTAGCAACACTTCAACAGCAGGTGGATAACATGCAGGGCGGGGCACCCTGGAGAGATGGTTAAGGTCGGGGGCGCAAAGAAGATTGGAGGACACCACCGCTAGAGCGTCGTCGCAACAATATAGGAAGAAGTATGTGGTCTTAGGGGGGAGTTGAACGCTATAGCAAGTGTAACGGAAATAGATGCTGGAGTGAATCATCTAAAAGTCTTTTGTTTGAATGTGGAAGGACTGGCTACCAGAATGCAAGATTTGGGTTTCTGTAATTATATTAAAGCATTCCAGATTGTGGCATGTGTTGAGACGTGGGAGGGGCGAGACACTGATTTTTATTTAGCAGGTTATGTACAATTTCACAAAAGAAAAGAAAAAAAGTAAATTTGGGAGAGCACCAGCGGATATTACGGTATTCGATGATGAAAATCTTAAGAAATTATGTGTACTAATGGCAACAAAAAATGAGGATGTATTGTGGCTTAAATTAAGAAATCCAATAAATATTCTTTTAGGGGTAGTGTACAACCATCCAAAGAATTCAAAATTTGTTAACGAAGGCTTTTTCCAACAACTGGAGAGTGATATTTGGGAGTTAGGAGAAGGTAGTGGGGGGACATTTTTATTATGGGGGACTTCAACGTCCGGACAGGGGAAAAATTAGATTGGGTCGGTCATGAAGTGGACAGATATAATAGAATTGACTTCCATAATAACGTGATGATAGCAAACAGAAAAAATCAAGATAAGGAAATAAACGATAATGGACTGAAATTAATTGAGTTATGTAACAGTGCTAATCTAATCATTGTTAACGGAAGAGCAGGGGAGGATAAGCTAGGTCAATTTACATATTTAAGTGAACAAGGCTGTAGTACGATTGATTATTTTCTTTCTTCCATAAGTGCATTCAATCGTATTGCTAATTTCAAGATTGAGCAAATGATAGATTCGAAACACCAACCTTTATCAGTAGAACTAAAAACGACCACATATAGGGGGGAGCGTCAGACAAACAAACAACACACGTTAACTTCACCGGACACAAAAGATCAAATTAGTAGGCAACCACCACTTAGATGGAAAGGGGAAGGTAAACAAAAATTCGAGAACAACTTAAGTGATAAGATAACACGACTGTATATGGTAGGAATAAATATGTTTATAGCGAGAGGGGACACCTCGGCGGCCGATTCATTGTTAAATAAATTATTTCGTTCAGTGAGCAAAGAAATGCAGGGGGATAATAATAGGCCAGCAGTAAAAGGCAAGCATCCTTGGTACGATGAAGACTGTTTCATAGCTCGCAAAAACGCTACAATTGCCTTGAAGGAATTTCGAAAACAAAGAAAGAATGACGTTAAGCTGAGGGAATACCGGCAGGAAAGAAACAAGTATAAGCAAATATGTAGGGTAAAGAAGGGGGAATGGGCGGGGCGATGAGCAGAGAGGGTTAGGGAATACTTAGAAAGCAATGACTACAGACAAATGTGGCGTATGATACGCAGTGTAAATAGTCAGAAAAATGCGCAACATAACATACCATTTTCAAAAAGTCCTGGCGGGGGGGGGGGGGGGCAAGATACATGGGAGGCGAAAGAAGAAATAATACAAAATCCAACACAGAAAGACCCAATTCTAGACAGGGAAATAACTAGGGTCGAATTCCAAGTAGCAGTTAAGTCAATGAGAAATAACAAGGCAGCGGGGTGTGACGGGGTACCAGCAGAGTTTTTCAAACACGCTTTAAGTAATGCGGCAATAACACAAGCGGTTATCGATTTATTCAATAAACTCATAGAGGGGGGAGAAGTACCTACAACATGGGGAACTGGAGTGATAATACCATTGTACAAGAAGAAAGGTAGTATCCACGAGCCAAATAACTATAGGGGAATTACCTTACTGCCTATCATAGGGAAAATCTATGCGAAAATCCTATCTAACAGAATAGAAGGGTGGGTTTCACAAAATGGATCACTGTCCCCCGCGCAAGCAGGCTTCAGAAAAGGGTGCAGTACAGTAGACACTCTATTTGTAATGAAGACAATAATTGATAATGAACTAGCACGTAAAAGAGGAAAGTTATACTCTTGTTTCGTGGATTTCGAAAAGGCATATGATTCGGTCAGTAGGCTAGCACTATTTCACAAGCTAAGTAGATATGGAATGTCTCAGTATATGATCCGAAGACTAGAAAATATTTACAGAAAAGTAGAATTTAGCATTGCTATCGGGCAGAATTCAATGACAGAAAAAGTCGCGTCCTATCAGGGGTTACGGTAGGGGTGCCAGCTCTCCCCAGTACTCTTCAACTTATTTATAAATGATATTGTTGACAGGGTGAACAACACTACTAGCCATCCACCTCATATACAACAAAAACAGATACCAATATTATTATATGCGGACGACATAGTTTTAATGTCTCAAACGGTGATTGGATTACAGAGAGGGCTAAACTCAGTTAGTACATATTGTGATGAGTGGAACATGAAAGTTAACGTCGGCAAAACAAAAGTCATAGTGTTGAAAAAGGGCTATAAGCTGAGCAATAGCGAGAAGTGGACATATAAGGGGATGACGCTGGAGGTAGTCAAAACATTCAAATACCTGGGGGTTACCTTAAGTGCGGACGGAACGTGGACGAAACATCAAAAGGAAATAATGGAAAGTGCGGAGAGAGGGCTTTTTACGACACGTCAGATTGCGTACAGGGTCAGGTCGGCTTCCACGAAAATAACGATGCGCACTTTCGATGTTCTGCTTCAGCCGATAATAACATACGGATGTGAAATATGGGGAACTAACCAAGTAGAAAGAATAGTCAACAAACCGGGAACTAAGCTAATCAAACAATATCTCGGGGTGGCGCAGTCGGCACGAAATAGCTCAATCCTACTGGAGGCAGGAAGGTATTCAACTGCAGCGATGATAAAAATTAGAGCAATAAAATACTGGATTAGGCTGCAGCAGGATGGGGGTAGCAGGGAAGTACAGAAGACATGTCTGGTACATCACGAAAAGGGGAAGGGGAATAATTGGCTAAAGGGCATTCGACAATTTCTAGGTGAAATAGGAAAGGAAAATTTGATGGCGAAACCGAATTTGCAAATGAGGAAAGAATTAAAAGAGATTAGGAATAAAATAATGGGTATAGAATATCAAAAGTTGAGGGAAGAATGTACAATGAAATCCTCATTGTCAGGATATTTATACATGAAGATGGAGGAGGGTGTGGAATCATACTTAGAGTTAGACAGGAACAAAAGAAGGGCGGTAGCCATATTTCGGCTGGGGATGTGGAAATGGAATGGACCAAAGGACGAAGTGGGAAACAGGTTTTGTGTATTTTGTGGGGAGGGTGAAGACGAAATGCATATTTTAATTAACTGCAAACATACGGATAACCTAAGGGCACAACACTTGAGATTACCAGAGAGTAGGGAGGAGGGGAACAAATTCTTACAATTGATAATGAGTCAGAAAGATAAAAACAGGTTAACCGAACTGGCAATTTTCCTGCAAAAAGTTCTGGTAGAGAGAGAAAAGGAAATTAAAAACAAACAGAAAGAAGAACAGTCCCTTGCTCTTTCGGTCAGTAGAGAGGATTTTAAAAAAATGTAAGGTGGAGGTATAACACAAGAAAAAAAAATGGTGAGAAATGTAGAAAAATCAGTTTGATTTAACAACAACAAAAAAAAGCATTGTACGTAGGATAAGTATGTATTACGGGTCCTCGGACCTTCAATACTTTAATAAATAAATAAAATAAAATAAAACTTATGTTTAAAATTATAGATAGTCTGAACAGTAGTAGCGTAACTGTTCTTCAGCCATCGCCGTTTAGGGTGATATAGTAATCTCCATAACTATAATGTAAACTGTTACATGACTATTATAATACACACAGAGTAACACATAATCCAAAATTGCATTACGTTGCACTGATAAATAGATCAAACCCGCAATAGAAAACAAACCATAAAGCTTATCGTAACAAATTGTAGAAAGCGATTAAAGGTACAGTTACACTAATACAAAAAGTATAGGGGTCTAAATACACTAATAAATAAGGTTTCAATCGAGGACAACTAACTCAGGAATAGGCGTCTAAAGGCCTATAGTTTGGATAGGGCACGACAGTAACTAATACCGAAGTTCGACGGTTCTGGCAGTCCTTTATATATATATTAGAAACATGGTAAAATAAATAAGAAATAGCAAATGCGCATTTAATTAACCAGAAACTGAATTTCGCGGATAAGCTTGTGGTATCGTATGTTCGATAAGAAAGGAAATGATGTCAGCAAAGATGATAATTTTCGTCAAACTCACTCTTGCCATAATGTTTCAATTTCGTCCTCAAAATAAGGACTTAGTTTAGCCGTCATTCTCACTCTCATTTTGCAACTTTGACCTCATCCGCACACTTATAAAACAACTTCACCCTCGCGCTGCAAATTTGACCTCACCCTAATGAACACCCAGTCTCACGTTGCAACTTTTCCCCTCACCCTCACGTTGTAGCATTGGTTTCATCATTACACTCAAAGAGGTAAAGGTGAGGTCTGTCCTTGCGTGTGAGGTTGAATAACTATGAAATAAAAGACTGGATATTAGTATACATGTCCATTGTAGACGTGCTTTTCCGATATGTATTCTTCTATTTCTGAAACTGAACACCTCGAGGTGGCCGAGAGGTAGCCGGTCGAGTCGGTTGGTGCGCTAATCTATTTACTCCAACGTGGGTTCGAATCCCGCCCTGGGGATGGATGTTTGTGTGTCTGATTTTAACTTAGTTCTAAGGGTATCAGTCTATACAGGTAAATTAAATAATATCAGTAGAAATCAGTGAAGCCCGTTTAGGCAGGAAAAAAGAAAGATAGATTAGCGTGCTCACTTTCTGTTAATGTGGTCACGAGTTCAATTCCCGCTGAAGCCCATTGAACGAAGTGGTTCGGAGCAGGGCTTGAAATGGAAATATTCAAGAAAAGGAACTTTTTACCTTTGTTATGCTATTGTCCTTCTCTTGTCTATGATTACCATATTGACGAGACGGAACAGGAAATTTTCAGATATTCTCGAACTAGAACTGTGTTCGGGTCTGCTCCTGTCCATTTCGAGCCCTGATTCGGAGCCAACTTTACCAAAAACTGTAGGTCCCATTCTTAGAATCTCACAGCCCTTTTAAGACGATAACAATTGAATCCAATTCAGGATCTGAAAAATATGACTTCGTAACACAAATCATTATCATCATCAGTGTTTTGTCAAAAGTAGCAGGTCTTTCAGTGGACGCAAGCTAAGCCCTCGCTATTCATCCCGATCTTGTGCTTCACTTTTTATCTCAGCATATGATTTATCTTCCTGCTGTCAAGGAGTTTGATTCTTCCTATTTTCTCAAGCATTCTTCAGTATACAATCTCTGCGTAATCAATATCCTAACCAGTTTTTTCTTTATTGTCTCCAGTATTGTTCATCTCTCGCCTACTCTCTTCAGCACTTACGCATGTACTCTGTCCAGCTATAATTTCCCTTCTTCTCCATGTCCACATTTCAAAAGCTTCTAATTTTTTCTCTTCCTTCTTTCGTAAAATCAATGTTTCTACTCAAAACAACACACTCAGTCGCACCAGCCAAATGCCACGATAGTACCTACTAACTAGACCGTGGCCGACTACCAGAGCCGAAACGGGTCAGGTTTTGGACCGGTCTGTGACCCGGTTTTAGCTTTGGCCCAAAGGTTAGATTTGCGCCCAAGGAATCATTGACCTCGACAAAAATAACAAAATACGTGGCCTATCGTCGGTCTATTTTGAAGCACTCACCCTCGTTCACAATACGATTAACTACAAAAGAGAACTTCGGTATAGTGTCACTCACTTGTAGCCACAACAATTGGCATCAAAGGAAGCGGCGATTAAGTGATTTTGATAAATATTACTCAGCCGCTAGTCGGCTACTAGTAGCATACACCTCAAGTAGTATAGTCTATCCTTCACCTACTAGGAAAAAAAAAGAAAGATAGAATGGTAGGAACCTAGAGGGGGTAAGAATAAACATTTCCCTTTCATCGTTTCGTTTTTATTCAGAGGAAGAAGACTTGAAGACAATTGTTAACAGGAAGGGGTGGAAAACACCAAATCGGTAAAGACTTGTAGGTTGCCCATGTGTCAGGAATCTCTGATGTTTCCAGTACAGTAGTTAGAGCAGTTCAGAATATTTGCTTACTAGTGTTTAGACTTGCTTTGGGACTGTCGAAATTAGGGATAGACACGAGTCGAGCTAAAACTCGACTCGACTCGACTCGAATTCGAGTCGAGCCAGAGGTAATTTTCTCGAGTCGAGTTTCGAGTCGAGTCGAGTTTGATGTTTGGCTCGCTCGTGCG
>JAGDQP010018254.1:0-36930 GCA_022664845.1 Lepisma saccharinum
TGCAGTCACACTTTCCAAATGGGGGTTTCTAAATCAACCAATTATGCTAAATCATTCACATGAAGCTACTTAAAAAACATCACAAAAGAAATGGCTTCTTAGCTGCTAGTAAAAGTTCATTCCATGAAAATAGTTTAAACTTCTGCCAAATAAAAATATTCCGATTTTCTATCGAAACTTCGTCTAGGGGCAAGAGATTTACCCCTGGGAGGGGCGAAAAATAATTTGCCAGGGTGGGAAACTTCTTTGCCGGGGCGGGGGAGATCCCAGGCATCCCTCTGCTAATTCGCACATTGCCGAGAAGTAGGAATTTCCGATTCAGATACCTTACTGCTAAGAAACTTAGCACACGTGGACTGAAAAGCTCTTTATTTAACAGGAAATTTCTCCTGAAGTTCGAAATATTGCTACATTTGTATTAGCGTTATGCACAAGTAGCAAATAGAACGCGATAACATTTTCCAAATTACAGAAAATTATTTTAAAATAAGATCTTAATAGTATATTTTAAAGAAAATACCTTTTACAATGTGTTCTTTATGTTTTAAAAATATTTTGGAAATATTTTGAAAATGTCCTGAAATTCACCACTTAACATATTTTAATATGCATTAGAAAGCAATTTTAATACGACAAGGTGATTCTATTGAAATAATTTTGAAAATAACGTTAAAAATTATTTCCCAGTTTTGTTTTTTGATTCTTCTTTTTTAAGTGTTACTTGGTGTTTGAAAAAGAAGTAAATGTTTTTTTCTAAAATAATTTGATATATCTGTTTTTAACTGCTTAGAAACAGTTTTCATTATTTATTTATTACTAAAGTATGGTAGTTACAACGGTAGATTATATGTCATAGACGAAGTATTTTGTCGGAAAATAATAGCATTGCACTGAAATAATAGAAATAGTCAGATTTGTATAGCTGCCAAAGATGCTTGTTTAAAATTTAAAGTATCTTCTTATTGTTTTGCAAAATTAATGACGCTTATGTATTAGCGTAATTTTCAGATTATAAAGGAAGTCTAAACGAGATTAATGGTCTATTACAATTCATCTATCATCTTGACAGGAAGATAGGCATTTTACAAGGTTCAACCGCTGAGCTTGCTGACAAGAGCTTAGGGAGAGTATTTCTGACTCACTTGAACATGACGTATACAAGCTGACGTAAGTCGATTACCCATGATCCCTTTCAGTTCAAGTGACGGCTGGCGCATCTTTATCTACACGAATTTATTGAAAGTTCTCAATAATATACAGTTTGGAAAAAAGGATCAAGCAGACAAGTAGTTTCGATCCAGCGACCTTCAACGCGGAATGCCAGCACCTAAACCACTAGAGAGTAATTGCTTGTTTGATCTACTTTTCGATTAGATCTAGTATTACTTGTGTACACACACGTTCGCACTGTTCCTTTTGTTATCTGTTTCCTTTTTTGATTCTGTATACGTCTGTATCGTATGAGAATTCTTTTTCAATATATCTCCTCTTCATTGCTGCCACAGTAACTTACGATGTGATGAGGAGAAAAGACTTTGAACTCTGAGTCACACTCGTACCGTTGGAGCAGGGTTACAATTTAAAATCAAAGATGTGAATTAGGGAAATTGTCTATTTCCCAAGTAATAAATACACTGTGTTATCACATGCTGCTATACAGAATATCACATACATTTAAAAATATGATATAAACTCAGTTACAAAAACATGACACATCGGAGTCAGAAATTGTACATTACAGAAATTACGTCATGTAACCATCAGGATACGTGCTTTGTCGTTTTACATAACAAATGAAGTGGTATAACGCACAAGATACCAAGTTCAGCAATTCATATAAACTAAATAGTGTACTACTTTGCCCTGATAACAACGTCTGACGGTACATATACCCTGATTGTCACACAGGATCCATCAACATTCAAAGCTTATCGTCTTCTAAACATATAGTCGTACACAATACGGTGCCACACCAGGATATAGGTTTTTCGTACAAAAAGAAGGTTGTCTACCCACCGGGAAACAAACTGTGCTGCTTCATATAACCAACGTACCACGAATTACGGTGCGCACCTAATAGGATACATTCTTTGGTGGTGTATAAAAACATTACTTCAAATGAATAGTGTCAACCCAAAGAAGATTTGGTGCCGTTGGATACACTGGGGATGAACATTACACAGGTATCGATCTGGTTTCTAAAGCATTTGTAACAATCGGAACTGTACAAATGTATGCAGCTAAGAGGCAATGGCGTGTTCAGATATTGTGATGGACATTTTCAGTTTACCAGTGTTTCAACGATAGCAAAGAAATGTTAATTGCCAAGTGTAGATAATAAATCAGTATTCTAAAAAGCAAGAATTATGTATTTTTCTTTTGTGTATCTTTGGTAACCATCGATACCCATAAGGAACAATCATATAGTGGTTCCTATCAATAGGATTTAATTTTCGACGCTTAAGTTGTTCTACAACAACATGCCGTTTCATATTAGATTTATATACGACAGGAAAATCGGGTTTTCGAAGAATACGATTAGCTGTAACGAGTTGTTTACCTTTATACGTTCCGTTTTCCACCTTATACATATTAAATGTGATTTTCTGTCCGTTGATTAAACGTACTTCCACGCACTTGAGCCACATGGTCATGGTTACCTATCGCTTGGTTTCAGTCTGTATGCATAATTCTTCGGGCCTCCACAAGTAAATAACCGAATTTCCCACCCTACATTGAGTTCTTCCTTACCTGATCCAGGTATTCACCCAGGGCGGTTCGTCCCGGTGTCTAACATAGATAATTCTATCGGTATCGCAGTACAAGAGACGCGCTATACCGACAGTACTCATTGCCTCATCCAGACGAATGCGTTCCCATCAGGAAATAAAAGCTTCAACTATGACGTTGCTGAATGCATAGAGTATGTTCTCGGATTCCAAATCCCAATAGGTAAGAAATTTACTCACTATCAGATTTACATGTTGAATTTAAAGTGAGGAGAATAGACAATCTCATTAACCTCTTGGGTTGTCGTAACAACCTTTGTTTCCGGAAAATCACAACTCTGACCCACTTTCCGAACAAAATATCTTTGGAATGAAATTCAAGTTGAATTCTCATGATTTAAATAGTCCCTAATATACTCTTGCCTATCCTCCTCACTATGGCAATTTTGTGGAAATCCCGAGGCTTCTTGTTTCATTTGAAGAAACGTACCGACATAGGACTTAAACAAGTCCACTGACATTTCCGCTTCCCAAATTTCAAAGGTATGAACAATGACATAACCGGCTTTTAATGCAACATGTAGGTCGGGTGTGCAGAAGACACCTTTGATGGCACGTTCATCCTCTGTATGTGTACATTCGTCGGTATCTAACGTCTCCATACAAGTTCTGCATAAACCAAATATTAGCTTATAATGAGCATTAAATTGTAATCTGCAAGTGGCTAGATCTGTTGGAGTAAGGATTTTACAAAATACTAAACCATGGACCTTACTGGGATCGGGCATGACCGTTCCTTTAGCAATTGTTACGGGTCCAACCGGAAGTGGCGGTAGTCATTACCCAAGAGTATAGCGAGGTAGTCAACGTAAATTTGTTCCGATTCAGTGTATTCGTATAGGCTTTGGAAACATTCTGTCTGCCCACCTTTAAAGGCACCATTAGGACGTAATTGTTCTGATATCAGAAAATTCTCACGAAGAAAAGCTTTAATACACGGTGAAGTCTGCACGTGTTCGTACCACTGACATTTCAAAATGGACAGAACGTTCAGCTTACATGTCTGATGGAGAAACTCCTCCCTTGCCATAGTGTCGGCCTATCGACTATTGAGACTACGGCCTTCTTTATCCATAGCCAAATCTCTGAGTTAGGCATTGGTGACCATGATGGTAACAACCATGATATTCATATGCAGTACGAGTATGTTTATCATAACCATCCACTTTGAAATCTTAAAAATTGGGCTTCACCACCTCGTTCGTAGCTTGCAACCTGACCTTATGTTTATATTCTATATACCGAAGCTGAAGTTTAGCGTGCTTGCTTTGATTGGTACAGTGATGAAACCCTAATGGCGGGTTTGTATTATGGTATGGCATTATATTTGATATGGTATAATACCAACGATATTATGGTATGGTAATAAACAGGAATGGTATTTTGTTTAAGATACTGGGATCGATAACAAAGCATAGTTTCTTCAGCAATGGTGGACGATGCAAAAAACATTAAAGCCCATCCGTTTTATTTTCGAGCAGATTGGAAAACCCAATGAGCGCTAGAGTTAGAATTCGGACGTCATTTTGACAATACCGTAACAGTTCACGCTGAAAATCGAATGTCAGTTTGCTTCTGACACATTTCTTATGCAATAAACTAATGGCCTTGGTATCCTGTTTGGGTTTGTTGTCTATATCGTATTAGTCCAGGTCGGGATATAATCCAAGGTACGTTCGATTGCAGGCGGTATTGAATAAATGCGGGAAGTTTCCCTTCCTCAGGTATTCTTCCAGCCCTAACGTTTATGGGAGGTCCGCTAATCGATACGCTAATCGAATTTCGGAATATAATATTGTATATCGTGAATTGGATAATTTTGTGTCCATTAGTAAATATATCCGGTGCTAATTGCTGCTGTTCTAATATTTCAAGCCCAACAAATAAATTGTCAAATCCGTGAGCATTATGTACTAGAGCAACCACTTGCCAAAACTTGGGACCCTGTTCTAAGACATATGTAATAAACGGCTCCATAGTCTAAAATATAAAGTTACTAGTGCCATCACAATTACCACAAACAGTACATTTATACAATTCATCCTGAACGTCTTTAGTGGTTACAACGAAGCTTTACTCAAATTAAATTAGGCAGTAACTCATGTTCACCCTTGTCATTAGCATTGAATCGCATAGTGTAAATATCTAAGACAATGTATAAAAAATTATCTACCCTTTTAGGTTGCTCAGGTTTAACGTAAGAAATATGGATCTCGTTGACATGCATGAAACACCGGCTACAGTAACGTTCCCCCAAAAATATGTTCCGCCTTTCTAATACGCCAATCAAATTTTACACCACACTGAACACATACTTGAACATGATCACATAATGATTTATGTTTTGCTATGGATGCATGTCTGTCGAGACGTGTGATTGACAAAGGTACGATTACACTTCTCACAATAGCGTTTTGTTTCATCAGAACTTTCGGTATCGAGGTGTTACATCTCGCATAGTTTACATCTATATTCACATTCATGAAAACGGAGCTCCGTATAGGGATTAAGAAAATCATCACAAAACCCCTTACTACGTAAAAAGGCGGATATAGTTTTAATAACGTCATAGTGATTGTTTTCATATCGTAAAATGATTTTCCTCTGTGCTTTGGGGCCAACATACATTTTTTCGTACTGGCGTGTTTTGTAGACACGACCGTACACAATAATTTGATAGTGATCACCAATTTTTTTAAAATGTGATGACGTCGTCTAAACTACCCCCGTTATGACGACTTAAACTAACCCCACCAAAATAAGACAACTCGGCTGCCTTGGCACCCCAGTGTTCAGTATGGGTTCACATATAGTTACCCTTACGATATTCGTTATTCGCGCGTAGTTTGCCTAACAGCAACGCACTGGAAAGACAGTCGGGAACATTATCCACACTAATTATATCCTTCTGTAGATAGTCCGCCAATGGTAAATACTTAGCATGTCCACGTTGCCCTGGCCTCGAGAAGGATCTGTAATATCGATCCGAAACGTGATATCGTCACCTAATAAGAATCCCTCGTTGGAGTTTAGCACATTTTATTCAATTTTCCGGAGCATACGTTCCACCGTTAGATGTCCCCGTAATTGGAAAGGTATGTATACTGCCTTTCCAATGGTGCATTTCGAACTGTCAGTACTAAATGCTACTTTGAAGGCTGGGTCGACGTCCCAAAGTAAATTGTCGATGGCAAACTGAAACAGGGTGGTTGCGAACTCCTTGGGGCCGCGAATAGCTGTCACTACAGGTCTAATTGTTATTTCACAACCCCCGCAGAGGGAAATTAGGATATGTTTTTGGTTTCTTCGAAATAATCTGGAATTGGGGACCACGTCCAGCACCATACATGATACACGTAGTATTATATTCCATCGAACGTTGGACTTTAGTATCCATACCACCATCCGAAGCATAGCCACACACATGAGCCTCAATTTCCATATCACTATACACATCGTACTGTCTTGAACACCAACACCACTCGAGCAAAGTTCCAAACCAAAGAATTCAATAACGTCCTTGGAAATTAATCCGTCTGCGTTTGGTACCAGATCGCAATAGCAACTCCACACCAGGACCTTACTTTCCACATTTCTAAGGCATCCGTAATACCCCAAATTTTGGGCAGTTGCACAACATTGTAAACAGATTCTTCGTCGTTCCAAAAATAGTACAGGAGATGATGCATCAAAATGTCGGGATCAGATTCTTTCGCTTGGAATCTTATCATCTTACAGTAACACAGAGACCACCAGCACTCAAGAAAAGTTTCGGGATCGTAATACCCTTGCATTTCCAGGGCAGTAAGCAAAACGTCGATTGGATTTTCAATGATTTGTAATTTATAAAAATGTTAAACAATACTGAACGCAAAAGAATGGGTAGTGTTTAAACACAATGGCGGATCAGATCCTTCTACTTCGAAACGTACGTACAAACAGACTGCCACTGGTATTAACTGCTGGATATACCACATGAGAGCGGACGCGAGCGAAATCTATGCTATACACGATGTCTTTGGGTATGTGGGTTCCTACATTCCTGAATTTATCAGAACAACTTTTAAAAAAATGTTATGCAAAGTTTCCTCGACACCAAAATTCAGACCTTTTCATGAGGACCCATCTCAGACATTTAATTCTGAAATACGGCACTTTTCGCAAAGCTCCATGTCTGAACAGCCGTAGAATATGAGTGTGATTTAGGGCCATGATTTTTTATGTGCATACACTCGATCGGTAAGTCTAAATATTACACAATTTTGCAGAATTTTATTCCATCTCTTCACTCCAAGACATTTAAAAAATCAAATTTAATATAATTTGTTACTTATTATTCATCATATGTATTGGATTAAAGAAATTATGTTTCAGTAAAGATGATTACATATCTTTGAAGTATACTTCAAGAGCTACTTAACGGTTTTTGATTAAGCTCTCAAGCTTTTCTGGTTTTTGAGAGATTCAAGTTTCCGTACATGTTTACAAGAGTAAAAAAGGCCATCCACCATTTCGGAAAGGACCTATCAGGGTAAGATGGTGAAAATTGCCTTGGAAGCAATCGTGATAAATAAAAGGAGATACTACCATATTCACTATAAAAATGATGGCTCTCCACCAAATGTCAGCTCAAAAGATGCTACCTCAAAATAAATAGTGTTTTTTAGTTCAGTCGGATTTACACCTACGATGACGTTCTTTTAAAAATTGAAGATTGTTTCAAGCTCTACAAGATGGTAACTTTTGCAGATTTGTTGGCGCAAAACGAAAATTTTGAAAGAGAGATTAGAAAATTTGAAAATTAAAAAAAAACGAAGACAACAGTTGGCTCGAGAAATATATTTTATGTATTTTAGTTGTTCTATATCCATGAACATTTTGGAAGTTCTAAAGTCGTTGAAATTATCCAGAAAAATAAAAGGCTGCATTTTTGTCGGTTGCATGGCGTTCTACATTCGTTTCTTTAGCTCACAATGTTTCGTGGTGTCCTCAAAACTTGCAACGTTAATTTAACTAATTTCCCGACGTCATACAATGGTCAAATTTTGTACAGCGACGTAAGTCGGGTGACAATAACATTCCATTGTTACCTTTATATATTTCTCGTATATATGTATATATTTTAAAAACATCTGTTAATATTTTGTTGATAAATATTTCTTTGTCCTAAAATAAATTGTAGCATGCACCGGGATGGGTTTGGCTAGTTGCAGACCATTTTATGACTTGAGCCACACAATATTAACTTAAGAAAAAGTATGAACAGCGCAATAACCCGAAGGAAATTAACTAAAAGGACTTTCTCAACGGTGCAAATTAACCAGGGCAACGCCATCAGTTGAGCACAGAGATTGGAAATAAGACAGGTGACTAGGCTTCTTACGTAACACGTGCACTATAAATACAAGTTCGAAAGAGCCGTTTGCTAGGTCACTTTCGTGGATTACTGGTCTAGACGTCAGCTTCTTGAGTGGAAGGTCTCGGATTCGAATCTCGCTCGGGACAACGCTTCTTTTTTCTTTAAATATATATTTTATATGTTCATATTTATTATTTAATAATTGCTAGGATGTGTATAAATAACTGATTGCTTCTGAAAGCTAGTGTATATTTGGATGCACACCGAGCGAAGGGAGCTGGGCGGCAGAGCCGCTGAGGGACGCAGTCCAGCTTAGCAGTGGGTATACGCACAATTGTTGTTAACATTCCATTCCACTTGTCGATTTTCTATTGGGTACCATAAAATTCATTTTATCTTTATTTTATCCCAATCGCTGTGCTGTTCATTTGCACGGTAGAGACAGTCGTAATAAAGCACTTTTTAAGGACATCCTTTTCTTAAGCAACTCGTACTAAAATGTAAAAATATTGTTGATGGATGATTAAAAAGAAACTGATGGAGCGCGCAAATTGAAGAGTTTATACAGTGACTCCACGAGAGCACGCCCTATTATTTGTTTTTAATCAGCCGTTCCAACCTAAGTTTTTGTGACGTATCTTGTATAAGAACCAGCGGTGGTCAAGTAGATAGCATTAGGAAGTCAATTATTATTCAATTAGCGAATTCCAGAATTTAGAGATTTCGGAATTTCGCAATTGTAGAAAGTGAAAATACCTTAATCAAAAATCTATGAAACATGGCATAGAAACTTGACAGGGTTGTAGGAAAGAAACAGTATAAAACCGCAATTTCGGTAAGTGAGTAATAGTAGTAAATTCGAAAATGTTTATTGCCATTTTCTTTTTAAGTGCTTTCAAAAATTTCCCACAGCGAGACTCCGGTGTTTCGGAATATCCCAAGCTTAATACATTTTTAATTGATATGAGTATTATTGACATCGAACACCGGAAATTTAACTCATGTTTCTTCAGAATGGGCTTGTAGGTGTGTTTATGTTAGCTCAGTGGTAGAGCGCGGGTTTCCTACTCGTTAGGTCTTGAGTTCGAGTCCAAGAGAGACCTTTTCATATTCTTTATTAGTAGAATTTCACAAAAATATGATGCGAGGAGTCGTTACTTCGAGAAACATTTTGAGAAAAGTTTAGGTAGCCTTAAAAGAGCTGTTTTGGGAGTTGGGTGGACACTAATATTGTGTCCAAGACCTTTCTCCACTTATTACACATTACATTCTTTTGGGCATGAAATCTGTTAGATGGCTGGAAAATCTATCTCCTTTCCCTACCTCCAGCCATGCCTCGGAAACAAGTCCCATAGGTCATCCCGAGTTCTTGGTGGATCTGCCTCAGAACAATTGTCCCTTAGAGTACGCTTCACTTCCCCGACATATTTTCCATGGAATTGAGATCTACTCCACAAGGCGACCAGTCAATTAAATCAATCTCAGGCTGCCCTGTGAACCATTCCTAAACCACGCGGGAAGTATGTATTGGAGACTGGTCTTGCTGGAACCGAATAACACCATGAAGCTGAAGTACTCGTATTGATGGCACCATGATGTGTTAGTACTGAGTACTGTCCAGGTGCCCTCCAATTCTGTGTAGCTGTCCTGCACTGCGACTGGAAATCTAACCCCAACATGAAATAGATACACGACCACTGTGATTGCAAGCAGCCACATATCCAGGGACATATCGGGTGCCCCTCGGACGATACAGAAAACGACGCCCCTCATTTGATGTTTTGAATATGGATTCATCTGACATCTTTAATAGTTCAATCACTTATGGAAGTTTTCCATTAATTTGGAAACTAGCTATGGTTCACCCCTTCCTAAAACTAGCAGTGTGACTTCGGCAACCGACTTCCGTCCAATCAGCATTCTTCCGGCTTTATCGAAAGCACTGGAATATATTGTTAAAGATCAGATCCACAGCTATCTTACAAACTTTTAGAACCTCTTCAGTCAGGTTTTAGACCTAACCATAATACCAATACTGTACTGGTACACGTAACAGAAGATTTTCGTTGGGCCATGGGCCATAGACAAGCTACAATCCTAGTACTGTTGGATTATAGCAGTGCTTTTCAATCTGTCGACTACGATATACTGATGGCTAAACTGAAAGCTTTTTTAACTTTCTGAATCAACCGTATCGTGGATTCGCTCCTATCTGGTTAATCGTGAACAATTTTTTATGTCTCGTAATAAATCCTCCTCTGTAACCCCTATCTCATGCGGTGTCCCTCAAGGCAGTGTTTTATGTCCTCTTTTGTTCGCTCTCTACATTAATGACATATCTGATGTCTTAACGTACTGCCGTTATCATCTCTATGCCGATGACCTTCAAATTTATATCTCAACCTCGCCATCGGAGTTGCATCAAGCAATAAATAAAGTGAACTATGATTTAGATACTGTAGTTTAGGTAGATGGTCACTAAGACATGGTATGAGCATCAACCCAAGAAAATCCCAAGCTACGCTCTTAGCTTCTAACCATATTAATGGCAATATTGACTGTGAAACGTTACCTCCCTTAGTTATAGATAACACCCCAATATTGTTCCAGCGCACAGTCAAATATCTGGGTTTAATACTTGATCATAACTTATCCTGGATAGATCATGTTAACCACATAAGTAGCAAAGCTTTTGCATCTTCGTATTCATTACGTCGCATAAAAATATTATGAACATTGCCGGTTCGAATATCTCTATCTAGGATGTTGGTACTATCACACCTGGACTATGGGGATGTAGTTTACTTTGACCTTACGAATGAGCTAGCCAGACTACTGCAACATGTCCAAAATGCTTGCCTTCGTTTTATTTTTGACCTAAGATACTTTGATCATCTTTCGCCTTACTTTATTAAATTAGGATGGCTCCGCTTACATGACCGCCGTAAGTCCTACAAACTTATGATCCTATACAAAGTGCTCAAAAACAATAATCATGTCTATCTTTTCTCACGCTTTCAAAAATTATGCGATTTTCATAAATTTAACACAAGATCTCGCAAAACACAAGATTCTTTCAATTCCGCTGCATAAATCAAACTTGTTTTTTGCTAAATCTTTCACAGTCTCCTCTTGTAATCTTTGGAACAGTCTTCCTCACTCGATCAGGAACATGGATTCACTGGCAATGTACCGGAAAAGTGTTGAGACACTGTTTAGTAATTTGATGTCTCACCAGGCAATGAATTCGAGCAAAGTTTGCTTCATGTTTTTTTCTATTGTTATTCGTATAACAATTGGAAAAGTTTTGAGAAACTGTTTAATAATTACATGCTTCACCAGACAATGAATTGAACAAGGTTTGCTTCAGGATTTTATATACATCATTAGAACTACGTCTTTTCCCCTCGTATTACTATTGCATTGCAATGATATTATAAAGTAGAGAACTGCGATATATATAGATTTGTGTGTGTGTTTTATTTTTGTGCTGTAATTGTAATGTACTAGGTTTATTGCTCCTGCTACGTGTTATTATTATATTATTTGTACTAAAAAAGAGCGTGTGCTATGTATATTTATGGTTGAGTGGAAGTAAAAGTTTTGTGACCTTAACTCCGCCATAATGAATAAGACGAAATAAATCAATCTACATTTTCACAGTTGCGATCAACATTCACATGTGGAAATGCGAAACGGTAATTTTATGTTTGAGAGTTTTTCCTTCACGGCAGCAACACGGCCACGTAATCCAACCTGATGAAGTCTACGCAGCGCTGTCCGCGTACTACCAGGAAAGTGGGAAGGTCTCCTTAGCTGTCTAGTCGTTCTTAGTGGGCGTAACCAGGCTTCATTTACAAATCTCGCATCTTCCTCCTCGGACACATGAGAACAACCATGAGATCGTAACATGCCAGTCTGACCTGTAGTACGATAGTGCCGATTCCATCGCCTGGCTGTCTCCCAGCTACAGTTGCAGTAGCCCTCCAACTCCAACAAGATAATTACAGCTGAACGGCAGCATGATCAGCATGGCTCTAAGTTGAGAGCAGCAAAGAAACAAGTAATAGCAAGTAACCGGCTTGTGATCGGTTAATTGCAGGAAACGCCACTTGTTGGGAACGAATCGGTTAATATTCGCGCAATGAATCTTAAAATGGCACAAGGAATATAATGAAATGTTAGTAGTTTTCATAAATAATGTTTTTATAAACAAAGTTAATTGTTATACTACCTTTACACGTATAAGATATACATTCTACATTTAAACCTAGAAAAAAAAAACATCCACAGGTTTGCACTCTTAAGAAAACAACAGACGGAAATAAATCCCATTTAATCTTCCTTATTAAAATCACCAACGTATAAAATGGTCTATTTAGCGTGACTCAATCTGCTGCTGTTCTAATAAGACAAATGTTGGCAACATTTCTCTTGGTGTAACAGTAGCTCGTGGTTAAAACATTTGCTTTCTAAACAAATACTACACGAACTTGGGTTCGAGCCCTGGTCAGGTCAAGTATTTTTTCTACTAGTTAATAAGATAATTATAGCTTCTCTTCATCAGTGTACAAAAGTATAAAATTTGTCAGCAAGAGGGAGAGAAAGAGAAAAGTATTTCAGACCCATGGAAAGACTTTTGGTATCTACTTTGCTGAAGAAAAGTTAAGAATTTTAGTGACTAATCGTTCGTGGGAATCATGAGCTTTGGGGATATTTAATTTGTATGATCTTTGAAGATAGTGAATTTGCTGTATTACATCTTGATCCGATTTTGATATAACAACATTTACTTAATTTGTATTTAACGTTCACATATAATATACCGACGTTCTGTAAACACCCACCACTTCTGATATATTTTAAACATAATAATTATTTATGCCCTGAAATGCTTGTATGGATGCATATAAAACTGATGATTATTATTTTATCTAATCATGGTTTGACGAATATATCGTTACATTAAAATAAATTTTCCGGAACGGGATTCGAACCCACGACCTCACGATTAGAAGACACGCGCTCTACCACTGAGCTAACATGAATATATCTATCTACTTCTTTCTGATAGAACTCCTTTTGAAGAAACATGTCTGAATTTTCGGTGTTAAAGACAATGAAATTCATATACGTTGCAAATGCTGTTGTTTTTCTTTCCTTTCTCTTGCTCATTGTACTATCAATGCAAGAATTAAATTTGCTATCTTCACTTTCATTGCGAGTATGCTTTTACGTATGGAAACGTAGGTGACAAAACGATCACATATAGAGAGGTATAGATGGTTTCGAAATACTATATCATTACGGATTTTAATGAATGTTACTTTTTTCTACACGTAATAACATTTCAACATGTCTTATTGCATTTAAAATAAGAAAAGCACATTTACACAAATTTGTACCAATTGCGAAGGTTCATCCTTCCTTCCAGGGCTCGAAGCTGGCATTTTGGTTTACTGTCTCCGAAGATACCCGAAGTTGGACAAAGAATTTTCAGCTGAAAATTGCCGTAATCAATGCGGTCGTCCTTTTTGGAATGGGGTGTACATATTTATTTGTACATTCCGTTCTGGGGTATTTGTACCTCTGGGATATACTACGAACTTGTGTTGTTACACTGTTAGTCATGGAAATCCAGTTTCGGAAATTTCCGGTAGTTACCTCCAAAGAGATCATGTATAGGATAGATTTCGTTCGCGTCCACTCTCATGTGGTATATCCAGCAGTTAGTACCATTGGCAGTCTGTTTGTACGTACGTTTCGAAGTAGAAGGATCTGCTCCTCCACTGTGTTTAAACACTACCCATTCTTTTGCGTTCAGTATTGTTTAACATTTTTATAAATTACAAATCAACGAAAATCCAATCGACGTTTTGCTTACTGCCCTGGAAATGCAAGGGTATTACGATCCCGAAACTTTTCTTGAGTGCTGGTGGTCTCTGTGCTACTCGCAGATACTAGTATTTCAAGCGAAAGAATCTGATCCCGACATTTTGATGCATCATCTCCTGTACTATTTTTGGAACGACGAAGAATCTGTTTACAATGTTGTGCAACTGCCCAAGACATTCTTGATTTGGAGTATTACGGATTCTTCGGAAGTGTGGAAAGTAAGGTCCTGGCGTGGAGTTATTAATGCGACTTGGTACCGAAGACGGATTCATTTCCAAGAACGCTATTGAATTCTTTAGTTTGGAACTTTGGTCGAGTGGTGTTGGTGTTCAAGACAGTACGATGTGTATAGTGATATGGAAATCGAGGATCATGTGTGTGGCTATGCTTCGGATGGTGGTATGGATACTAAAGTCCAACGTTCGATGCAATATAATACTACGTGTATCATGTATGGTGCTGGACGTGGCCCTCAATTCGAGATTATTTCTATGAAACCAAAAACATATCCTAATTTCCCTCTGCGGGGTTGTAAAATAACAATTAGACCTGTAGTGACAGCTATTCGCAACCCCGAGGAGTTCGCAACCACCCTGTTTCAGTTTGCCATCGACAATTTACTTTGGGACGTCGACCCAGCCTTCAAAGTAGCATTTAGTACTGACAGTTCGAAATGCACCATCGAAAGGGCAGAATACATACCTTTCCAATTACGGGGACATCTAACGGCGAAACGTATGCTCCGGAAAATTGAATAAAATGTGCTAAACTCCAACGAGGGATTCTTATTAGGTGACGATATCACGTTTCGGATCGATATTACAGATCCTTCTCGAGGCCAGGGCAACGTGGACATGCTAAGTATTTACCATTGGCGGACTATCTACAGAAGGATATAATTAGTTTGGATAATGTTCCCGACTGTCTTTCCAGTGCGTTGCTGTTAGGCAAACTACGCGCGAATAACGAATATCGTAAGGGTAACTATATGCGAACCCATACTGAACACTGGGGTGCCAAGGCAGCCGAGTTGTCTTATTTTGGTGGGGTTAGTTTAAGTCGTCATAACGGGGGTAGTTTAGACGACGTCATCACATTTAAAAAAAAATTGATGATCACTATCAAATTATTGTGTACGGTCGTGTCTACAAAACACGCCAGTACAAGAAAATGTATGTTGGCCCCACAGCACAGAGGAAAATCTTTTTACGATATGAAAACAATCACTATGATGTTATTAAAACTATATCCGCCTTTTTACGTAGTAAGGGGTTTTGTGATGATTTTCTTAATCCCTATACGGAGCTCCGTTTTCATGAGTGTGTGACAAGAATTCTAAAAAATGTGTGTGTCTCTTAATTAATATGTTTTAGTTTAGAAATTAAGAATAAATCTAAACTTTTCTTAAATCATGTTTATAATTAATATGAATGTTATAGTGTAATTGTTAATTAGCACATTTTCTTGTGAGAGTGCATAAGAGTTTACTTTTTCGCTTGGTTTGAACGCTCAATCTTAAAGGTGGCGAGCGGGAAATTCCCGTTTACTCAAAGACTAGACGCCAAGTTGTACTCTCGAATCCCATATATTACGTTCAATTTGTAATGCACATTACCTTATATGGAGGTTGCTTTATCATTGTGCAATATACATTGTATCTATTCTTTGTGTGAAAGAGGTGGTCATAAAGGTGATTTTAATATGTTAATTTATGTATGTGTGGACCTAAAGTGTATTACGTGACTTACGTCAAGCACTATGCGAAATGCATTATGGAGGAACTCGACTTTTAACATAGTGTTTGGCTCAAGCTCAGAGCAGAACCTCTCTGACAGCAGTACTGTCGACTTCGCGTTGGTCATCCCCAGAAAAGACGATAATTAGTTTGTGATTCAGTGCCAACCGCGTTCCTCCATAGTCAATTTTGGTTTGTGGCAAAATATTGAAATCGGTTGTGGTTTTTCGCAGCCCGCAGTGCCGAACAAACAATGTTTAAAGTGAAGCATTTAATTTTGGCTGCTTGAACTGCGCTTAAAGGTGACAAGTGAAATCCACACGCGTATGAATACGTTGTTGTCGTGAAAGAGTTCTCACTAAAAAAAAACTTCGTCCAACTTTAACGAAAGGTGCGCTAGTTCTTTCTTATTACGCTGAAGGTGCTCAAACTTTATTCATGATGTGTTTCGGTTATTAATTCTTGAAATGATATTACAAATGTGATATTGTTTCAATCATGAAATATCGCTATTAAACCTTTCCGAACTACGACGAGACGATCTCGGTTTCTTAAGCATTGTTTGCGGAAACGGGACTGCCGTGAATCTTTCACCGGTACCAGGCCTCGCGCCAAAGGCAAAGTGACTTTCCATTCCCCGTGAACGATCAGCTGTTTACTTAGTGACATGCTATTTTTGATTCTCACGGCTCGACACTGAAAGTGTAGTTTAACTAGTATTCAAGAAACTTTATTATTAACAAGATCCTCAACGTTAGACGTTTATTTTTTTCTTAACGTTTGCCAAGTTCATTAATTTTTTTTTCAAAATATTATTTTTCCTTGCTCCAAGAGTGAAGGGAGCTTAACTTGTGTGTTGGTAGCTGAACGAAACAGTTATCGAAGTGTTCATCGATACCACTCAGTTTATTAATTAATGTTATTTTACTTCAATTTTCTCGGAAAGAAAAGAAACTAGTCGTCAATGTGGAAAGTGTGAAGCAACTACCCTCTCGCGAATTATTCCCTAACGTTTTCCAGGGGAAAGATATTAACCTTTGTGGCAAGGTCGTGAAGTCGTGTAAAACAATTTGGGTAATGTAAAGGCCATTTGCTCCAGTTCTGAAAGTAATTTGCATCTTCGGGTCGTGACAGAGGTTAAGACTGGTGGCATTTTTGTGCCCTTGTAAAGTTAATATCATATGTAGTGACAATTTCAGCAACCACACGGTCACATCTTATGCGTGTAAAACAGAATTGTTTATTCATTGTATTGTAGCGTGAAGTGTGTATAGGGAATTTAAACGTTCGTTTTGTTACTATTAGCTGTTGAATGAAATACGAACTATTTTGGTGCGCGGAAGTTTTCTTATTATTGCGATATTTGAAGTTCGAACTATTTTGGAAATTTGTTCCGAAGTAACGTTAATTTTTTTATTTTCTCTACCCATTTACTATTCTCTTTGGCTTCATTTTCTTGTTATGGTCATTGGATGTTCGTGTATTTTAATTACTATGGATAAAGAAACGTTTAAAGCTTTGAAAGAATTTATACAACAAACTAATCGGGAGATAACTGAAGATTTAAGAGTTCTAGCAGGCAACGTAGATAGCGTTCGTAATGAATTGCAAGTGCAAGGTTAGAACAACAAAATGCTAGTTTGGAACAGCAAAGTGAAAACCAAGTTCGTGAACTGACTTCCTTATCCGTTAAGTTAGATGCGCAATATGATAAATTAGAACAGCAAGGCTTACAGTTCCAGGAATACCGCGAACAAAGTGAGAAAATTGAGCGTGATCTCCTCTCCTATCGTAATGAATGTAATCCCGCTCGAGAGGAGCTTTCGGATAAGATTGATACCAGAATTCGTGAATTAGAAGCATCATTTAATAAACAAATGCAATTATAACGGATTAATAGATAGGAAAATAGAGGCGGGCTCTAGTGAAATAATGCAAGGAATTAAGAATGATTTAGAGATTTTGTTAACTAATAAATTAGAAGTTCAGGAAGCAGCAATGCAAGGTCAACTTAATGAATGTTTTGAAGGTATTAAAGAATGTAATGACTATTTGGCCGGTGTTGAAGTTAAAGTAAACAATTGGGTTGCTGAACTTAGAACCGTTGATGATCGTATTTGCTCTAAAGTACGTAGAATCAGTAATGAAAACAACGGAGGATAATTTGAGTGCCATGATTAACGAAAGTGAAGCTAGAGTTAAAAATTATTATGCTACTAAAATCGAAGACATTAGTAATCGTTTAGAAAATTTAGAAATTGAGATGGATGCTTTACATAGAGAATATGGTTCCGTTAATAACATTATTTGTTCCAAAGTGTTAAAAGATTCAGAAAATAATCTGAAATCCGTTATAAGTGAGCATCAAGTTAGAATTAATGTTTTAACTACTCAGTTAAGTTTGTCTTGCCGTAATCATGATAGGATATTAGAATCTCAAAAATTGATGAAAACTCAAGTTAGTCGCCTGGCCACTGTTATCGACTCACAGGAGGTGGGTCAGGCTCGTTTATTAAGTAAACAAAAACAGCTGGAGAATAAACTTGATAACATAGAGGGGAAAATGTTTGAACGTTCAGCTGCACCTTCTGACCTTGAATGTGCGTCAGTCAATGTTAGTGAAGGTAGGACACGTGATCACGTTCGTAAGGAAGTTTGTTTGAATAGAATGGATGTCTGCGATAATAACCAGCTGCATGGTGAATTAAAAATAAATGATGGTCGAAATGATGTTCGTCCGAGTGAACTTAAGGTGACGCGGAGAAGTGAGAATTCTCGTTCTCCCTTACATCGCGACTGTTTAACGTCTTCTTCAGAATCTTCAACTAATGACACAAGTCGCTCTTCTAAAAGAGGTACAAAAAGAAGGGAAAAGGTAACGAGAATGATAAACTTTAAATTATCTGATCTTAACCAGTTCATATGTTTCAGTGGGAGCCTGGGTACTCCTTCAGCTTCCAAATTACTGCATGAATTATTAAAACAATTTGAGTTTTGCGGAATTGATCCACAAGATTATTTAAAGTTTGTAGAGAACTTGCTTGATGATTTGTCAAAGTTTAGTTCTATGCAATTAAAGATCGTATAAATTGTTTTGATGAATTTGCTTATATGTTAACTAACCAATTTCAAAATCGAGACCAGGTGACGCAACGTTTGTTCTTGTTGAGGAATGAGAGATACAATCCTTCGGCCCATTCTTCAGTAGCAACATTTGCCATGCAAAAATACAGGCAGTACAAAGATGTAGCGCCCTATATGAGCGAAGACTTAATCATTTCGGATATTGTTGTTTCGTTACCGGGAAGATTTCGCCATGAGTTGATAGTACGTCCTGTATATCTGTTTAGTGAGTTCATTCAGATAATCCAAAGGATAGAATCTCTTAATTATTCATCAAAGGTATATGACAATAAAATAAATAATAATAACTATAAACCTGGAGGTAATAATTATCGTCCTGTTTTACAGAAACATGTACAGTAAGTTGAGTATTCTAGAGACAAAAATGAGAACAGAGATAAAGGTTACTTTCAAGGGAAGGAACAAGTACGTGATAAATGGGGAAATTATTACAATGATGTTAATCAGAAACATAGTAACGATAATTTTTCGAAGCGTAAATACAAGAAAAACAAGAAACGATCTCGTAAATGGAAGAAACCTTATGATATTCGTCCCCCTTTTGATGGAGGAAAGGATCATCGCTGCAGTAACGAAAATTATCATGACGACGGCGAACCTGGGTTATTTGTCCACAATCCGAGAAGAAATGAAAACGGTAATTACAAGTACTGGGATGAACGAAATTCAAATTATGAGCAAGGTACGTCAAATGGCCATGATCAGTATTCTCGAAGGCAAAATGATTTTTCGGGAAACTAATAAGCAACCATGTTAACGGGTCCAACATGGTTGATGACGTCTTGTACGACCCACCGACTGTTTCTTCTGGAGAATTTATCATCTGCAGTACTCATTCTGGAATTTTTGATAGCATTGATGATGACGTACAGGATTTAAATAGAAATTTTGAACAACGCCTAAATTTGTATCCAGTTCATTGCTCGTCTCGCTTTCGAGTGAAAGTAAATGGTATAGACTTAGTGTGCTTAGCGGATTCTGGCAATAATGCCAGTTTTGTTAGCCTATGATGCCTGGAAACAGGTTATTTACGATGTAATTAGGCCTGCTCTGGAACCTGCTCCAGAGGTCATTTTGATTGACTTTTCCGGGAGAATGAAGAGAAAGGTACGAGGTCGGTGTCGAATTCCACTGCAACTAGGAAATATTGATGTTACTGTACCGGTGTTTGTGCTTGATGGCTTGAGAGAACAGTTGTTACTTGGGCGAGAACTGTTGAGTTTTCCTAAGGCGGAGCTTAACTTTGAACACGAGATAGTTAAGATGAAATACAGGAATCTTGTCTTCGAAATTCCATTGTTGCCTGAACAAGATGAAGAGAAGGAGGTGTTGCAAGTTGAAGTTTTCTCTGGTACGGGGTATAGTAGTGATGAGAGGGAAGAAATTGGTTTTGGTTCCCAACACGTTTCCCCAATGTAAAATATCTAAATCTTCACAACCGTATTTTTCTTTCTGTTTTGAAGGACAACAATTTTCGTTTAGAAGAACTCCATTTGGTTTTAGGAACTCAAGTTCTATCTTAAACGCAGCTTTACAGCAAGTACTTGGATTAGACTTACATGCGAAAATATTAAGATATGTTGATGATTTAATGATATTCAGTAAAAATTTTGAGGAGCATATGGAAACTTTGGATGAGATATTTTCCAAATTATTGAATGCAGGTGCAATTTTGAATTTAGAAAAAATGTAGCTTCTTTTCCAGTCGTATGAATTTCTTAGGAATTGTTTTCTCCTCTCGAGGAATCGTACAAGACGAGAATAGAATACAAGCCATTAAAGATTTACCTAAACCCACTTCTGTATCTCAATTACGGTCTGTACCGGGATTGTTTACTTGGGAATCGCGTTTTGTAGAAGGATATACTATTAAGGCAGCACCTTTATTTTCTTTATTAAAGAAAGGAAGAAAATGGCAATGGCTTGAAGAACATGAAAATGCCTTTAATGATATTAGAAATGATATTTGCAAAAGAGTGCTATTACATCATTTTAGATCAGATTTACTTATTTTTGTTCAATGTGATGCTTCGAAGGCCAGTTTGGCAGCTATTTTGTATAATAAAGAGGGTGAAGAGATCAAAGTTATAGCTTATGCTAGTCGTTCTTTAACGCCGTCGGAAGCTAACTATAGTGTCACAGAATTGGAATGTCTCAGTGTGGTTTTTGGAATAAAACGATGGTCCAATTTATTATTGGGAAATAGTTTCACCATCATATCTGATCATAAGTCCTTATTATGGTTAAACCAATCTAAAAATTGGAATGCCCGATTAATGAGATGGAGTTTGTTTCTTCAGGAACACGATTATTAATTTGTACATGTCAAAGGACGGGACAATGTTGCTGCCGATACGTTAAGCAGAAGTTTCCCTCCCTTGCATCCAAATGTTTTTCGTGTACATGCCTTTCAAGCTTTGCCTGATGATGCTTTGAAAATTTCACCTGAAGCTTTGATGCAGGAGCAAAGACTTTGCAATGATTATATCTCGATCATAAGATTTTTGGAAGGAGATACAAAACTTTTAGACTATAAAAGAAGTCGTAATTGGAAACAGTATTATCGTTTGGAGAATTGCATACTGTTAACTCGAAATTTTCATTTTCTGGAGGAACGGAAAATATGTGTACAGTATTCACGTGTAAAATCTATATTGACGGCTTATCATGATCAATTTGGACATTTCGGTGTTGATAAGACTTACGGATTAGCCTCGAAAATTTTCTTTTGGAGACACCAGCGAGGTGACATAAAAGTGCACATAAAGGATTGTGAAATATGCATGAAGACCAAGCCTAAAACTCACCCTACGGCAGTTCCGCTGTCTTCGTTGAAGGTAACAGGAAAAGGCCAGTTAATTAGTAATGATTTTATTGGAGATTACCCTATTGGTAAAGGACAAGCTTCTTGTGCAATGACGATTTTTTATTCTTATAGCAGATATTGTGAAGCCAATCCCCTAAGAAGAAGCACGTCAAAGGCAGCCTTATATTGTTTAGAACACCTTTATTTTGTCCATATGGGCACTCCTAGAGTTACTTTATGTGATAATGGTGCGGCTTTTCGCTCCAAGAAATTTGTTGAAAGGATGAATGAGTACAATATTAAGGTATATTACACGCCGCCCAGACACCCAGCTTCGAATTTGCATGCTTATCTGGTTAGGATATTTCGGTTGTTGTGTAAAGATTCTCATAAAAATGGGTTGAGCATCTTATTCTAGCAGTCCTTTTGTATAATTCATCAATCTCTGGAAGTTTGGGGATCTCTCCAGCACTTTTTCATATGGATGTTGATAATTGAAAACATGTATTTCAACATTTTGGAATTTTTTGTAATGTTAAGGTAGACGAATTTCAGGATTTGCACAAGAAGATGATTATGGCTGATGTACGACGAAAGGGCATAGATCAAAAACGGAATCAAAGGATTAATGATAGGCAATCTTCTCGCAAGATTATTAAAAAGGAAGATCTTGTTTTTATGAAAATGTATTCTCAAAGCAAACTAATTTCGAAGAAAATCTCAAAATTCTTTGACCTTTATAGTGGACCCTTTTTCGTCTGGAAAATGATTGGTACGAATATTGCCGAACTTGTGGATCCCAATAACGGAAAGTCTGTTGGAATGCAAAGCTTAGAACGTTTGAAATTATGGCAAACCAGCCCAGAAACACGTAGTCATTGGGAACACGAGGTCAAGCAAAATATTAGAAGAGATTACTTAGCCAATCTTAAAAGAATTCTAAATGAGGATTTTAAAGAGGCAGAACAAGAACCTGACGTGAATTGTGTTGACTTACGTAAGCACGAATCTCCTATTTGTTTAGATGAAGTGATTTTGTACTATGATTCTATACCTGGCATAGTTTTGCAGGAAGTAGAAATGCAAAATGCGCTCGCATTTCAAAGAAGGAAAGAACATCTTGTATGACACATGTTTTTGTAAGGGCGCAAATCTACGCAAAAAGCGTTGAAGGAGGTGTATGTAAAAAAAAATAATAAAGGAAGGCGAAATGAAAGCTAAAACAAAATAAGATAGCAGGATATTATATCTAATTGAAAACCTTGTGGCGTACCTAACCTGATATCAGAAGCAAATGATGTTTTGGTCGGGAATAAAATAGAAGAAAAAAGCAAAAAAAAAAGACTTAAATCCAAGAAACTAGAAGAAGAAATGTCAATGACGTGGAAGTATATCAAATAGATGATGCTTATTTCAAGATTTCATCTTTAAAGGGGATGCACCAAGAAGGAAATTTTTCTTATTTTCTTTTATACTCTCTTATTTTTCCTCTTTTAAACTGGTTTCTTCTATATTTTTTTATCTCGACGTGATGTTTGCACGAATTTATAAATATCGATATAATTCGAATTTCCTATATTCATCTCATGATATGTGTATAAGAGTATAAGTTTAATAAGTGGTAAATGATATATGTTGTATATGACAATTTTTCATGTGATAATAAGTAAGGATGGAAAAATGATACCATATAAATATTTCAGTATATATATATATATATATATATATATATAATATGGTAAATTATTTAACAATAAGTTAATCCAATGATAATATTTATGTTTCAATTAATGATGTCAGATGACTTAGAGTCAACAGTTGATTCTGTATTTTCATATTTTGAACTTTTTTTAAAAGTTGCAGTCTACAAGAATAAAAACTTTTATAGAAGGAAATGCCGATAAACCTTTACTTTCTTAACAAGGTATACTTTTAATTTTTTAACTTAATTTTATCTTAGTTTCGTATTTACAAATACCTTCCTTAAAATTTGATGATGGTATCTGAATATGTTGAAACGTCGTCAGGAAAGAAGAAAATGATATATATATATATATATATATATATATATAATAATCTGTACAATATTAATTTTTAAATTAATGAGACTATTTGTAGAATTTGATAATATTTGGTATTTGAGTATGTCTATATAAATATGGTTTGTTTAAAGGAAACATTTAATCTTATTAAAGTTTTTAAATGATATTTTATGAGCATAAGGTCCAGGATTCATAAAATTATACCTAACTACGATTATGTTTAATTGGTTTTCAGTTCGCGTGCAATTTTGTGACAAAAATACTAAAAAAAACTGCGTGTATCTCTTAATTAATATGTTTTAGTTTAGAAATTGATAGAACAATTTTGTTCTTAAAACATGTTTATAATTAATAATGAATATTATAGTGTAATTGTTAATTAGCACATTTTCTTGTGAGAGTGCATAAGATTTTTCTTTTTCGCTTGGTTTGAACGCTCAATCTTAAAGGTGGCGAGCGGGAAATTCCCGTTTACTCAAAGACTAGACGCCAAGTTATACTCTCGAACCCCATATATTACGTTCAATTTGTAATGCACACTACCTTATATGGAGGTTGCTTTATCATTGTGCAATATACATTGTATCTATTCTTTGTGTGAAAGAGGTGGTCATAAAGGTGATTTTAATATGTTAATTTATGTATGTGTGGACCTAAAGTGTATTACGTGACTTACGTCAAGCACTATGCGAAATGCATTATGGAGGAACTCGACTTTTAACATAATGTTTGGCTCAAGCTCAGAGCAGAACCTCTCTGACAGTACTGTCGACTTCGCGTTGGTCATCCCCAAAAAAGACGATAATTAGTTTGTGATTCAGTGCCAACCGCGTTCCTCCATAGTCAATTTTGGTTTGTGGCAAAATATTGAAATCGGTTGTGGTATTTCGAAGCCCGCAGTGCCATCAGCTGTTTACTTAGTGACATGCTATTTTTCATTCTCACGGCTCGACACTGAAAGTCTAGTTCAACTAGTATTCAAGAAACTTTATTATTAACAAGATCCTCAACGTTAGACGTTTATTTTTCTTAACGTTTGCCAAGTTCATTAGTTTTTTTTCAAAACATTATTTTTCCTTGCTCCAAGAGTGAAGGGAGCTTAACTTGTGTGTTGGTAGTTGAACAAAACAGTTATCGAAGTGTTCATCGATACCACTCAGTTTATCAATTAATGTTATTTTATTTCAATTTTCTCGGAAAGAAAAGAAACTAGTCGTCAATGTGGAAAGTGTGAAGCAACTACCCTTTCGCGAATTATTCCCTAACGTTTTCCAGGGGAAAGATATATTAACCTTTGCGGCAAGGTGAAGCCACCTAGGGTTTGGCATTGACTTTTTTATTTTTCGTTCCTGATTACTTCAGATGAAGAGGATTGTAATATCGTCAGAGAACATCCACCGTGGGAGAATACATCCAGGGTTTTCTTCATTCATCTCATCATCCCTCCTCCCCCTTTTTTGAATCCAAGCGTTGCCGAAGAAAGAAGCTTGTGGTAACATAAGTGTGAGTCACGTGAGTACTGATATGTATTACATAGGTAGCTACCATGAGTGTTCTTTTTTGACAGAAGCGCTTGTGATAAATAAATAAGATAAAGAATAAAGAAAGGAACTAATAATAAACAACAGAGGAACTGTCAAGTGAAAGCTTCTAAAATTTTGTTATCTATATGTAATCTTTGAATAGTTCTTTCGTTGTGTTGCTATTTCAATCATTAAATAGTGTTTTTCATACCCTTTATTCAAATCGTTTGACATGTAACTTAATTAGTCAACCTCCCGGTTGCTTTTGGTTATTGAAAACGCTTCAACGATATATGTTTCGCATGTCGTGTGATTTTCTTTCTTTCATTCTGACAAAATGGTTCATATTTCCGCATATTTCACTTAGTTTCCTAATTATAGGCTGCGATCCACATTACAATTTGTGGTACCACTATACTTTATAAAACTAAACCAAACCCTTGAAAGATGCGAATGAGAGTGTGCGGAATAACTTTGCTTCGTAGATATGAAGTCGTGTAAATCAATTTGGGTATAGTAAAGGCCATTTGCTCCAGTTCTGAAAGTAATTTGCATCATCAGCTCGTGACAAAGGTTAAGAGTGGTCGCATTTTTGTGCCTTTGTAAAGTTTATATCATATGTAGTGACAATTTCAGCGACCACACGGTCACAAGTTTAAATATATATGTAAACTGTGCGAGACGTAAGATGCCGATACCGAAAGTTCTGATGAAACAAAACGCTATTGTGACAAGTGTAATCGTACCTTTTTCAATCACACGTCTCGATAGACATGCATCCATAGCAAAACGTAAATCATTATGTGATCATGTTCAGGTATTTGTTTAGTGTGGTGTAAAATTTGATTAGCGTATTAGAAAGGCGAAACATATTTGTGGTGAACGTTACTGTAGCCGGTGTTACATGCACGCCAACGAGATCCATATTTCTTACGTTAAACCTGAGCAACCTAAAAGTGTATAGAATTTTTTATACATTGTCTTAGATATTTACATTATGTGATTCGATGCTAATGACAAGGGTGAGCATGACTTAGTGCCTAACTTAATTTTTGCAACGCTTCGTTGTCATCACTGTAAAGACGTTGAGGATGAATTGTATAAATGCTCTGTTTGTGGTAATGGCGGTGATACTCGTGACTTTATATTTTACACTATGGACCCGTTTATTACACATGTCTTAGAAGACGGTTCAAAGTTTACTCAAGTCGTTGCTCTAGTACATAATGTTCAAGGATTCGACAATTTATTTGTTGCGCGTCAAATAAGAGAACACCAGCAATTAGTACTGGAAATACTTACTAGTGGACACAAAATTATGCAACCCACGATATACAATATTCCGGGACACGTTCCTGTCTATGGGATTTCGATTAGCGGACGTCCCAAGAACGTTAGGGCTGGAAGAATTCCTGAGGAAGGGGAACTTTCTGTATTTATTCAATACTGCCCACAATAAAACGTACGTTCGATTATATCCCGACCTAGACTGTTACGATATAGACAACAAACCCAAACAGGATGCCGAGGCCATTACTCTATGGCATAAGGAATGTGTCAGAAGCAAACTGACATTCGATTTTAAGCGTGAACTGTTACAGTATTGTCAGAATGACGTCCGAATTCTAACTCTAGCGCTCATTCGGTTTTGCAATATGATCGAAAATAAAACGGATGGGCTTTAAAATTTTTTGCATACGTCCACCATTGCTGCAGGAGGTATGCTTTGTTATCGATTTCATAATTTTAAATATAATACAATTTCTGTTATTCCGCCATTAGGGTTTCATGACGGTACCAACCAAAGCCAGCACGCTAAACTTTGGCTTCGGTATATAGACACATATACAGGTATATACACTTTATATCAGGTTGCAAAGCTATGAACGAGGTGGTACAGCCCAATTGAAACATTTCAAAGTGTATGGTTATGATAAACATACTCGTACTGCATATGAATATCATGGTTGTTACTATTACGGTCACCAATACCTAACAATTCTGGGATATAGCTGTAGATAAACAAGGCCGTAGTCTCAATAGTCGATAGGCCGATACTATAGCAAGGGAGGAGTTTCTCCGTCAGACATGTAAGCTGAAAGTTGTCTATTTGGGAATGTCAGTGGTACGAACAGGTGCAGACATCACTTTATATTAAAGCTTCACCTCGTGAGTATTGTTCTGAAATCAGAACAATTACGTCCTAAGGGTGCCTTTAAAGGTGGGCAGACAGAATGTTTCCAAAGCCTATACGAATGCACTGAATTGGAACAAATTTATTTCGTTGACTTTACCTTGTTATACCCTTGGGTAATGGCTACCCAGCCACTTCCAGTTGGACCCATAACCATTGCTAAAAGAACGGACATGCCCGATCCTAGTAAGGTCGATGGTTTAGTGTTTTGCAAAGTCCTCCCTCGAACAGATCTAGCCATTGTCATATTACCATACAACGCTCATAATAAGCTAATATTTTGTTTATGCAGAACTTGTATGGAGACGTTACATACCGACGAATGTACACATACAGAGGAAGAACGTGCCATCGAAGGTGTATTCTGCACACCCAAGCTACAACCTGCACTAGAAGCACGTTCTGTCATTGCTAATACGTTTGAAATTTGGGAAGCGGAAATGTCAGTGGACTTGTTTAAGTCCTATGTCGGTACGTTTCTTCAAATGAAACAAGAAGCCTCCGGATTTCCACAAAATTGCCATAGTGAGAAGGATAAGCAAGAGTATATTAAGGATTATTTAAATCATGAGAATTCAACTCGACCATAACAGCAACAAAAACGAGGGACTTCGTATCATTCCAAAGATACTTAAACTCATTGTTCGGAAAGTGGGTCAGAGTTGTGATCTTCCGGAGACAAAGCTTGTTACGACAACCCAGGAGGTTAGTGAGATTGTCTATTCTCCTCACTTTAAATTCAACATGTAAATCTGATAGGGAGTAATCTTACCTATCGGGATTTGGAATCCGAGAACACACCCTATGCATTCAGCAACGTCATAGTTGCCGCTTTTATTTCCTGATTAGAACGCCTACGTCTGCATGACACAATGAGCACTGTCGGTATAGCGCGTCTCTTGTACTGCGATATCGATAGCATTATCTATGTTAGATACCGGGACGAACCGCCCTGGGTGAATACCTGGATCAGGTAAGGAAGAACTCAATGTAGGGTGGGAAATTCGGTTATTTACTTGTGGAGGCCCGAAGAATTATGCATACAGACTGAAACCAAGCGATAGGTAACCATGACCATGTGGCTCAAGTGCATGGAAGTACCTTTATTTAAAGGACACAGAAGATGATCACATTTAATGATAAGTATAAGGTGGGAAAGCGAACATATAAAGGTAAACAACTCGTTACACCTAATCGTATTTGAAAATTCTACTTTCTTGTAGTAAGTAAATCTAAAGTGAAACGGCATGTTGTTGTAGAACACAAGCGTCGAAAATGAAATCCTATTGATATAACCACTATATGACTGTGCCCTATCGGTACCGAGGGTAAACAAAGATACAATGGCTACTTTATAAGTACTTAAAGGTACAACTGTTTTTATTAATAGTACAATCACTTGAGGTGCTACGTCAAGTTAGTACCCTAATTTTGAACGGGAATATCCCGGTATCGGTGAGGACACAATCGAAGATTTTTGTTAGTGCAATGGGTACAATGGGAGTACTTGAACGAACAATTATTTTTATCAATAGCACATCACTTGGAGTGCTACGTCAAATTGGCACCCAAACTTTGACATTGAATTTCCCGGTATCGGTGACCTTACAAATGAAGATTTTTGTGGTTCAATGGGTAGAATGGAAGTATTTGAAAATAGAATTACTTTTATCAATAGCACAATCACTTTGAGTGCTACGTCAAGTTAGCACCCCAAACTTTGACAGGGAATTTCCCGCTATCGGTGAGGGTACAATCGACGATTTTTGTTGGTCCAATGGGTACGATGGAAGGTAAAATTATATTTATCAATAGTACAATCATCTGGGGTGCCAACTTGACATACCTTTGTTCTTGGTTCTACGACTATTGTGTTGTATATGCGCTTCGCAGTACCAAGCAACGTTACTCTGACGGTTCATAGCGCTTTTAGTCCTTTAATATTCAAATATTGCAATATTAATTTTAATACTATTAGTTGGTCCCCTATGTGGTCCTAGTGTACTGGAAAACCAGATTGTGATCTAGTGTTTACATATGCAGTACCTTTTTTAGTATTGGGACGTAAACGCATATGTTGGAGTATACACAATGCTAAAGTGTATACGGATAACTTGAAGTAAAGGTACTTCGACATCCTAACATTCCAAAGCTAGGACGTCAATACAAATTGAAACAACACTTGATTCTAGACATTGGGGCAACAAAGATTGGAAAACATTTGTCATCTCGTATATTGCGAGAAAACAGTCCTGTTCCTCATCCATCAGCACACGAACTACTAAAATCCTGTTCCCCGCGTCCTGGTACAACACTACACTACGCTGTGTTTCTGCCAATGGAAGAACCACATTTTTTTAGCACATGTACAGCGTGAATTGAAGTTTCCCCTTGGACGAAGTTATTATGTTTATATATGTATATTTGTAATCACCTAGCATCAAGTATATGTGAATTTGTATTTCTTACATTCATCAAGGTGAAAACGTTGTCTTAAAGCCACGTTTAGCATTCTCATCTGGTACGTTACGTATGGATGAATCCACTTCTGGTAGGACATTGCTTTAACAACATTCTTCCTAGGGTTGTATATATCCTTACTATCCAGCATTTATTACCCTGATAGCCTACAAACTGTATGACCCAACAAAAGAATTCCTTCATGCCAGTGTATCACACTACTATCCAGCATTGATCACCCCTATATCCTACACAACTGCATGACTGAACAAGAGAATGGCATGCCGGCCGGGTGGCCGTGCGGTCTGCCGCAGTATTCCAACAGCTACAAGGTCTCGGAATCGAGTCCCGCCACGGGACATGGGTGTGGAGGCAAATCGTAACAGGCAAAAGTCTCAAGTTACTAGACTGGCCCATATAACAATAAAGTTTTAAAAACATGCCGTCCTGCCAGTATATTACACTAATAACCAGCATTGAGCAGTCCCCGAATTCCCAACTGAATTGATATCATTACCCCACAAAATAATTCCTACCATAAACATGCCGTAACCTTAATTATCAGTACAACTTTTTCCTAGGAGCCACAACATACATGACGAGGCTGGTCCATCTTATAAGCTCAACAAACCACTACAGTCGTCTATTAGAAGTTCCCTCCATGAACATTATTCACCAGCTTTTGTTTTTTCCTTCCCAAACAGTGGTCCCGTTACATTGCTTCTTATGCGTTCATTTTAAAGCATCTCTAGTTCAATTTGATCTATCGGTCCTGTTAACAAATCTCAGAGTCTGTCCATATTGTCATATGTTTCTCCATAGATGCGCGGGGATAGGGGGTGTCTTGCAGTGTGATATAAGTATACATTCATCGCTCTCGTAGGCCGATCTTATTATGCAGCTCATTTCCATGCTCCTTTAGAAACCCAAGTTGGTTGCCCTCCTTTTTATCAAACGTATCATTAAAACCTGTCAAAGCGTCTCTGACCTGTGTCATCACTCCCTTTTTCGTTGACATAACATGAGATTGATTGATCATCAATTGCATCATTTGACAACGTATTATCTATTATTTTTTATTCTCTGGTCACTAAAGTCCCTACCCACGCACATGGGAAACTTCGCATCAGATTTGGTACGTCTTTCGTTAACTAGAATTCGGTCCTTTAGATAGCAGATACCAGAAAATACGATATAAAAAATACGTGTCGGTTCTTTTTCGATATTCTCTATGTCTGTGCAATCTTATCACAATCGGCGTGTTACACCTGGGTACCCTTCCTTGTTAGATCTGTGCTTTGGTATTCGCAGGGTGGCATTGATTTTCGAGCGGATGTTCATATTGTGAGTGAGGTGCACAGATTCCAGCATAGAAGCCAGGTATGTATGAGATCCTAGAGTTACAACCTTGTAGAACTGCAGTAGAAGATGAAACGTTCTTCTCTCTGAGTTTCAGCCATGCCAGTACAGAGTATCTCCTTGATACATGGTCATATTTTTTATCATTGAAGAAGAACCGAACACATCTATTTTGCATTATTTGTAATATGTTTGCCAGAGTAACAGACAGATCATTATAGACCACGTCATAATAATCAAAGATCGGAAATATGAGAGATTCTATCAAGGTGATTTTAACTTGTTGAAGAAGAAAGTTTTTCAAAAGATTGAGTGTATGCATTTTCATATGCACTCTTTTGGATATTAGTTTCACATATTCTGACCATGATAGAGTTTCGTCAAGAATAATACCGAGACTTTGGCTTTATCTTCTCTTTTTATTTCCTTGTTACTAATGTAAACTTTTGGTACATACAAATTTTGATTTATTTTTGCTAATATATTTAGAGAACCTATTATTATACATTGAGATTTGCTTGGATTTAGAGACAAACCATTGTATTCTGACCAGACGTGTATATTTTCAAGATCGGAATTGAATTTGCTTACTGCATTGCCAAGATCATTGGGTTCAGACGTTATATAAGCCTGTACGTCATCTGCATATAGATGATAATTGCGTTCAGTGAACTGAGGTGCAATATCATTCATGACCATCGAAAATAATAATGGACCAAGAATTGATCCTTGTGGAACTCCGGAAGAAATATTCTTCCACTCTGAGGAAGAGCTGTTCGATAGAACAGCCTGTTTACTGTCTGTCAGGTATGAGTGTAACCATTGTACTGCATATTTGGTGAAATTGAAGTTGTGTTCTAATTTAGCGAGAAGGATGTCATGATCAACAGACTGAAAAGCTTTACTGAAGTCTAGAAGGGTTAAGCTAGTTACTTGTCAATTATCGATGGATTTTCGGATGTCATCAGTGATTTTGGTAAGTGCTGTCATTGTACTGTGACCTTTCCTAAAGCCTGATTGGTTCTCAATGAAGAATTTGTTTTGATCTAGGTGCTTTGTGACTTGTTGGTGTACAGTAATTTCCAGTATTTTTTAAAGAGATGATAGGATGCTAATGGGCGGTTTCGTCAGGTACTGATGGGATGTTTCTTCTTCGGTATTGGCCGAACGTAAGCTTGTTTCCACACTGGTAGAAATATACCTGTTAGAATGGACTGATGTACTATTATTGTCAATAGATTCAAGACGTGTGACACGATCATTTTGATAAATTCTATTTATATGGAATCTGGACCTACAGGAGAACTTTTTACCTTTTTGATAACCTGATGTACCTCTATTGGGGTAACACAAGAGAAATAGAACGTATCGCTTTCATATTTATTTTCACTATTGTTTGCAAGTTTTCGAATAGTTTCCTGTTTCAGCGTCTTATCAATACAACTAGGGGCTTGGGAAAAGAACTCAGTTCAAAATGTTGCAATCCTCGGAAATATATTCATTCTCATTCTTTATATTTAAACCTAAATTTTTGAGTTTCCTCCATAGCAGTCTGGCATCTTTAAGATCCTCAACTAAATTCTCGAAATATGCTTTTTTGGCCCGCCGTATAGCTTGGGTACATTGGTTTCTGAGTCTTTTGTATATCATGAAAGATTCCTGGCAGATTTCAGGTTTAGCATTTACTTCCTTCCTATATTTATTGTAAGCTGTATCTCTCTCCAATCTCAGTTGTCGTATAGAATCTGTCATCCATGGATTTGAATTATGTTTGACTCTTTTGACTTTCAGTGGCGCGTGTTTCTTGTACAAATAAAGTATTTGCGAATTTAAAACATCTACATTGTCATCCACCGACCTATTGAATGTTACCATATGCCAGGGTATATGAATGGCGTCTGCATTTAAATTTTCTTTATTTATATTTCTAACATTTCGGTAAGTTATTATTTTCTTTTTACTTCTTGGGAGACTAAGTGAGTACACTAGATAAATTAAATCGTGACGGGAGATACCAGGGACAGGAAGTTTGCCAAATTTAGCAACTTGCTCAGGAAAAGATGTTGCGATGTGGTCTATTGCCGACTTTGAACATCCTGAATAATGAGTCGGTCCCAAGTCGCACAAGTTCAAATCGAGGGTTTGGAGCATGCATCTGTAATCTATAACTTCGTGTGAATCTCGCAGAACATTGATGTTTACGTCACCCATTATTATACGATGCTTGTATTTGTCTTTAACCTGTAACATATCTTTTTCAAACTCCTTAAGGCAATCTAGTGGTATGTTCGGGGGACGATAAACCACAACTACCATGATTTTTAAAACTGACGTTTTGATTTCACAAATCAAATATTCCACACTACGCGTGTATTCCGAAGGGGATTGGCAAATTATCTTACCGCTTACGTCATTCCTTAAGTATATACATACACCGCCGGCACATTTTAACGTCCTATCATTTCTCAAAATACTGTAGCCTTTGAGTGAAAATAACTGACTCCCTAACGTTGGTTTAAGCCACGTTTCAGACACAAGAATACAATGAGGTTTGACGTCTCCGAATAATTCGCGAAATTCATCTAAGTGAGATGGGAGAGATTGACAATTTATATGAACTGCCTGAAACCCCTTCGGAGCCTCAGAAAGCTCTTACCACAAAACTGAAGGGACTGGATTTAAAACTCGATCATTTTGCGTCGCTTCTCGACCCTGAGCTTTTTCTAATGTTTGGCTGCTCTTCGAATCATAATTTTTTGATTCTATAATGCTTTACATGAGAGTTTTATAGTGCCTAAAATTGATAGTTAATTACTACATATTTTGGCACATGTCGAAATAGGGGTGGCCAAGATTTCGGCCAGGTCTATATTTAAGGTACCGTCATGGCATTTCACTTCCGGGACAGGAAACTCTGCAAAACCTGTCAGATGGCCGGCATGTGCGGGACTCGAACCTAACGCTTATCGAAAGTCGGTGAGTGTGACCACCGGGCTAGTGGAACTGGGCAAAGCAGACATGTGTTTTGTTCTTAACATTAAAAATAGTAAGTTGTTATATTGTTTTCTAGTTGGAATAATAATAATAGTTATTACTATTATTATTTTCTTTCATCCTCAAATAATGAATAGGAAATTCATGGAAGTATGCGCCCGCTATCTGTTTGTCGGTCTCTTGCTCCTTCTCTATCTATTACTTGTGGTTTCAGCTTTCGTAAGCTTTAATTACACCTAATTTATATTTATGGTAAGGTATATTTATGCTCAAAAGTTTGAGAAACTACCGCGAGCACTCATCCAGAACAAAGAAGACAGAGGCCATGGTCTTAGCCAAGATACTATACAGGCATTCCCTAGTGATACTTCCTTGAAACCCTGAGTCAGCATGGCCAACACGAAAACTGTAACCTGCTAACCTTTCTAACACTGTTCCGAAGTTTGCAAACGGTAATGACAAGGCTCACAGTTTCGAGTTCCACTGCCGGCCACGTTGACAGGTTTTCCAGGCTTGCCATCAGTATCAACAGGCGGATGCCTATATGGTAACAGACGAAGGCCCTGGCCTCCACTTGTAATGTATTATCTTTATTTCGTAGCCCAAATGACTGTTTCAATCTTTGCTTACTTAAAATTCGCTTACAAAATAGTGTAATTTTAGTGTTCTGATACCCCTCCCCTATGTCAGACGAAGTAAGCAAAGCTTAAATTAAGCCCTCTCCTTAATTTTTTAACAAACCTTGAACGACCTTTGTGCTTAGGTGTGAGTGTGAATTAGAGAGGGCGCTGACTGTAATAATTGATCGTGCACGTAATAAATCACGAATAACTACCAAAAGGATCCACAAATATTTTTATTTTTTAAGGGAAGTAATATTATCAGGATTATTCTTTTTCTCTTTTGTAATGAAAAAATAATTCTAATTTTGATAATGCAGTTCTAAAACAGTTTCGTTCGAGTGTGAGTTTTCCTTTTACATACTGGTAACGTTAAGATACCTTTTTACAATTTAGGAAGTTTCTAATGTATTTTTATATCGTTTAATTGTTTATATTCATCACTCAATCCTAAAAGATATAAAGAAAATAAATTGAACTTTTTCGCTACAAAATATCAGGTGCAATATAACTTTTTATATCCACTATTTTCTATGCTCTCGCTTATGTATACACGCTCATGGTCCCTACAGTGACGTCACAGCCTTGCAACCAATAGCTACTGTTTTCCTTAAATCTTGCTGTTTGGCCCATTTTTGGTGTGTAGATTGGTTAATTTCACATCCTATGTTCTTCAATTTCTTGGAAGAACCTACAAGGTATTCTTTTGTGTAGAGAAGTTTTTACTATTAAGTCAAGCATATAATAAAGTATTTTATGGGAACGAAATATAGATACGAGAATAGTTATTTTCATTTCATAAATATAGGGTAAGCAGGCCCGTCATTTCAGTTTTTCCTAGGATGGAGGGGAGGCGAACCGATGACCCCTAAGGACGCTTTCACATACGCGCGAGAGCGGGGCGAGAGCGAGTTCTCCCGCGTCCGCCTCGCTCTCGCTGATCCTTTCACATCAACGCGGGCATTGACTACGCGGGAAATTTCTGCGAACAGGGTTGCTGTGTAACCAGTTTTATTGACGTGGTGGCAATGGACACACTGATGATAATATAACTACCAAGGAAATTCGTTTAGTTCTTTAGTTCGTTATTTAAAAATATATATTAGTTCCAAACGTGTGGTTTAAATCAATAGTCTGAATATTTGAACAAATGGATCAGTTCGAAAGATTATTATTATTATTATTATTATTGCCTGTTGTCCTTCAGAAAACAACATCGGCTTGCCGTTGCTTTGTGACTATTTGCTACCGAAAATATATATTTTGCTTGTTTGGGATATCTGTCGAAATAGTGGAATAATTCCGAGATTTTTTTTTTAAGTTTTTCTTTCACCTTTATTCGAAATGTGTATGGGTCGAAACCAATATTACTTAGAACAATTAAAGTAGCACAAAGATTGACCTTTAATACAGTAGTGTCTCCGGTGGATGAGTGGTTAAGCTCGTAACCTTGTAATTCAGGTGTCCCGGGTTCGATTCCCGGTGGGTACACAAATTGTTCGAATCCCATGTTAAACTGTAGGTCCCGTCTTCAGGACGTCATCACCCCATGGAAGGCAATGGCAAACCACCATGGGTTCATCTTGCCCAGGGATCTTCGGGTCAAAGACCTGCCTTGGTGTAGAACACCTATCATCATCATCATTAATACAGTATCGAGTAAATAAAATGTATAACAGAAAATGAGTAAAGGAAATGTATTCTGTCTTCAAACTGATTTGCCGAAACACAGTTCCGGTACGTCCGGCCTACCTTAGTTTATTTAAACTGTGTAATGTTATCTGCTCGTACAAAAATTAGAACAAATAGTTGTTTATTAATACCGTAGATATATGAGAAACGGGAATATGATTCACTTTCAAATTTTCGACGTGAAACTACTACAATTTCATGAAAAATGTATATAAGTAATTATTCTTTTAACTGACAATACATCTTCATAACAAAGAAATAACTTCTTGTTTACAGCTCTATGAACATTCATATCAACATTATTATGATCCAACAAGA
>JAGDQP010018255.1:3378-36927 GCA_022664845.1 Lepisma saccharinum
TACTAATACCACCACCACCACCACTACTACTACTACTACTACTACTACTACTACTACTACTACTACAACTAATAATAATAATAATAATCAGTACACTAAAAAATTAGATTTAAAGATTAACACAAACCTATATAGGAAAATTACCTGTGCCAATTCAATATTAACGGGGGCTCCATAGTCTAGTGGTTAGAGCTTTGGACTTAAGTCCGCGAGGTCTCGGGTTTCATTCCCGGTGGAGTCCCACTTTTCGGCGTCCACCCAGCGTCGTGAGGCAAACTGGGAAGTCACGTAAATAAAGACATGACGGCCACTCGGTCTAGAAAGTCCCTAATATGCCTGATCGTGGACAGGTGGAGCACAATGCTGACCACACTGCCGTCACTCAGGTGGACGCAGTTCCACCAATCGCGGACAGATGTCATTGGGGCAGGCTCAGGACCTTTCGATCTGTAACGTCCGTGGTTATTATTATTATTATTATTCAATATTAACACTACCAGGATCCAAGATGACTACAACTTTTGAGTGTTAAATCTTCACCGGTTCGGTCCGGTCGCCGGTGTTATGTTTTGTCACAGACCCTGTGTTACATTTTCATCATAGGGACGATGTTGCACAGTCTTAAATTCTGTGTGGTGTTAAGATCACTGAGTTAATCCAACACAATTCAAGTATAATAAAGCAAAACTTACAGGTTAAAAATGTTCTCTAATTGCCAGATGTAGGGCTACTTGTTTTTTGTTCTCGCACTGTCACAAAATATTTATTATGCACGTCACACTCAACATTAGATCCTTAAGAAATGGGTCAATTTCGTTACCAATGTCTTCGGTCTCAGCTCTCCCTGAATAGGTTATTTAGGTTTAAGGTTCAGAAACATCCATACCCCAGCTGGAATTCAAACCCAGAATCTTCAGTACAATAGGCTAACTTTTTAGACCGCATAACCACGGCGGTCGATTTTAATATTAGATGGTTTGCAAGTATTTTCGTAAAAACAAATCTCCTTACAGTATTGTCAGTGTCAATTTTAAACTTACTGGCCTATATTCCTTATATTCATCTAATTCTTTATTATTGTCAGCTACATGCGTTCTTTTTCTTGTAATGTTACCTGTAATACATCAACACAGTGTGTTACTTTCTTTTGTTCTTCTTCCATTCTCAAGTAACGTAGTTGCCAAATTGCAATTTAGGTGAACCTAGAAATGAGTCCGCACTAAAGGCCATCCATTGTGATAGAATTGCCGTTGTGTATAGTAGAGAAGGATATGATTCACACCTTGGCTTCACTCCTCAATCATTAACTTTACTGGAAAACATACTTTGGGCGTCTCTTACGTCATTATTTCAGAACATATTACGTCATTTGTGTGGATGTCGAGCTAACTTTGGACACCTCTAGATACCAAACTAGGCAATTGTTTGATATTTCTTCAAACGATCTTTTCCTCAATTTGATGTGAATACCATTTACGAAGGTTGACTCACCCAACCTGTATCCTGTTAATTTTTTCAGCATTCTTACAGTTTATAGAACAACAGATAGTGCCACTGGCATTTTCTATTTTTGGTCGGCCTTTAGTTATGTCACTAAAATCTTTCATGAAAATCCATTGAAATGATTTTTGTCGATCAGTCTCAATGTTGAGAAACCTACATCTTTGGATATTTTTCAATGATTTGAATTCCAAATTTCTGAATTTATAGGAACTAGCTGAGACATTCTATAATTCTCAAAGAGCAAGGAGATCTAAAGAAACGAAGTTACAACCCAAAATTGAGACTTACAAGTTAGTAAATACTTGAGCATAGGGGTGGCTACAAAGCCGTTTTTCATTATCGAAATTCGTTTTTTCTTCTTAACTTAGATTTCGACATTTTCAAACATTGTTACAAAGTACAACATGGTCTCCTATCAAAGATCGCTTCTTCATCTAAACCCACTCTCCGCTTTACTTTTATCAGCATTTGTTTTGCTTAAAGCTTGGTTGTCGGTTTGTATGTATGGTTATTAGATTAAACCCGAGATTTTCTTTCTTTTTTTGTTGAAAACGGGGCAACCACTCATTAATTCATTCTGACTTGTGAAAACCCGTTTGTTTATATCTTTGCACTATTAATAGTATTCCGAGCGGCCCGTGGCTAAGTGGTAGAGCATTGGCTGAGATTCGGAAGGTCGTGGATTCAATCCCAGCGGCGACCATCTGACTGAGGTTTTCCAGGGTTTTCCTCAGTCATACCAGACAAATGCCGGGATGATCCTTCAATTTAGGCCCTGACCGGCACCTTCCTATATCCTTTCCACTCCCCTATCCCGTCCTGAGCCTTAGGTGGCTAAATACCATAAATAAAATTTAAATGTCCCTGTGATGACCTGCACCACAACATAATGTGCCAATTCTCTTCTAGCTGTGCTTTGGTTTCAAATTTCAAATTCAATTAATTGATTATCAAATGATTTATTTTAAATGTGGAAAATGTTCACTTAAAGTGTACTATGTTTAGAGTTTAGGTACATCGGAAACCCGGTTTAGAAAGAAGAATCGATGTATAGACCGGTTTTTGAAAAAAAGAACTGAAGTATTGTTTACGATATTATGTATTCGGTTCCGGTTTTTCTCACACACACACATAAAAGAACTGTCCTGCCCATCTTTGCTATATTCCATCAATCCTACATGTGCTAACAAAACCTTGTAGAAAAGCGCATATGCCCAATAAAGGCAAGGCTTGAACGCTATATTTAGTATCTCTCGCCTACTGTTCAGAGGATAAAACAAAAGGATTCTTTACCATTGTTCTCTGTATCACGCGAAGACTGACAAAATGATCATTGGCGAAAAAAAGAATCTCTTTGTTGCGTAATCCAAGTTCACCTCCCATTCGGAGCCTACGATGTACTTCAGCACCCAAGATAAAGGAGATAGATTCGTTACAACAATGAGGCAAATTTGCCCGTCACCTTGATTCACATTTCTTTCTGACCTGTGCTACTTCATTGTCGTTGCTTCAATCTGTTCTATATTGGGAGAGGTAATGAACTGGCACAATGTGCCATATTATTCTTTGTCACATTATCGACATGGTGATTTTATAAACTGGGTAAAAAAAATTAATGAGAACAACTTCTAAAAGTAGGTTTCCAAATCGAGTAAAATTTTGCGAAAGAATTGCATTTTTCTTTTCCTCGACAGTGAAGTAATTTCAGTTGCTTCGTAGAACCATATTTTTGTTATTTACGACAGCTTGTTTTCGACCCTAAGTGCTATATACGAGCGCAGTAAGGCCGTACTAGAGGTACTATGGCTGTACTAGATTACTATGTGTACCTCGCACGTAAATGGTGGTGTGGTCCATTATATTTTCACTCATATCTTTTTTTTTTTTTTTTTGATTGCATCCAGTGTGATCTTTCATTCTAGATACAGAGAGCACAAAGCTTTTCAGAATTCTTTGTTAGTTCTATCTGTGCTGTGGTAGCATAACAATGTGCTGTAATTTTAGAGCCTTTAAAACAGGAATCATTGACGAATCATGCCTGTTTCAAATGACCTCTAATGTAGAGGACAGAAACCTCCACAAACTAAAAACTAAGTAAGTTGTTCAGGGTCTCCTCAGTTCCATCAGGCGTAGGCTCTGTGTTGCAGTTGTTCGCGCTTCGGTAAGAAGCACTTGCAGGCTGCCACAAACATTTTTTCGGGTTCATGTAGTACAAAAGTACATCGCAATGGATTCAATCAATTTCCCCAGGTCAATACAGTATTCCAGGTCTTCAAGTAGGTTGACGGAAGCGGAATGGAAAGGAAAACAGGGACGACATGAAGTTCTCGTAGTGTAAGGCATAACTTTTAATAAATCAAATGTCATCGAGCAAGGTATCGAAACGTCGCTGCTCGAATCTTATGCTGGAATACCGAAAATGAGATAGATTCTCTGAAGGTACCGAGAGTCATTCCCGTGACTACTACTATTGGTTCCCATTAGGTAGCTCTGTGAGGGCAATAAAATCTGTTTCCCCCGTCAGAAAATTATTCTGCAGAGTGTCATATGAACGTATCCAGGAATTGATCTAGGCACGTTGATCGTGGAAATCTTTATTCAAATAGGGGAAAGTAAGGAGAGATGCCGCACTTTTTGAAACACGGTTGTAGAGAGAATAATAGAACCGAAATTGCTGAAGAGACGTATTGCAGTAGTAGCCAGATACAGAATCGCTAACGCAAAAGAGATATAATGCTTCTTAACAACACATCAACCAAAAGAAAAGAACAATATAGAAGGACCATTTTCAAGCTCACCAAAACGGCTGAAAGAGAGATGCCGTATCATGCTGGAGAGATGCCGTAGTAACTTAATTCCGAGTTTTTACTTTGTTTGCCGTACATGTTCTCTACCACAGTTAATGCGCACGGCATGATAAATTACACAAGTTTCATGCAACCACTTGCCGCAGTTGGTGTACCAAATCAAATCCACTGTCAACGAAGTGCGAAAGTATTTTTCACAGGTGTCCTGCTGGAACGTTTCTGCTAGCGAGTCCTGTCTAACCTTGCTTACTGTTTGATATCGCCTTCTTGTCCTTTCACATAGCCTACAAAAGACTACCGTGCCCCGATAAAGCCAGGAGATATGTTTCACCTGCTTGTTGAATGGCTTTTCGTGCACCCCTCGTATTTTCATACAGTTACCTTATACTTCATACAACCCTTCCCCAGACCCCATAATAGTTTATTCTTTCACGACATACCAAGATTTGTGTATGTGTTCGACGCATTTTCTTTATGTCTGTTGTTCTACTACGAGGCAGCAGCATATTTCCTGGGATAGTATTGGATAATAGAAAGCACTTTTACGTCTAGGGGTTATTCTTGGGGCCCCAGCTGCTATTATTCTACTCGTCTATATTCCTTTGTGTTCCTGTGATGACCTGCACCCCAACATAATGCGCCAATTCTCTTCTAGCTATGATTTGGTTCATGCGGCGTCTCTCCTCATTAAAAGTGTGGTATGTTTCCTCAATATAGTGGAAACATGTTGCATCTCATTTTAACTCAGCCACTGGGTTAGGGCCATCCAGCCAAACTTGGTGCTGGTCTCAAGCCCGGAAAATTGAGGAGGGTTGACGTCAGGAGGCGCATCCGGTCTTAAAAGCTGTGCCAAAACCACAAATGATAGACCGTCCAAATGAAACCTCGGAAAATGGAAGCGCGTACCCCATAGGCAACACGCAGATGCTTCGCCCGGGTTCTGTGAGAAATGAGCGAGGGCTACCGAGTCGAGTACGGGCTTGGTTAAGGAAGCCAGCCCACTTGAGCCTCAGAGTAGGTTCATTAAATGTTGGGACGATGAATTGAAAAGGAAGAGAGATTACAGACTTGATGGAAACAGGGTCAATAAAGAAAGCACGAGAACAGAGATTAGATGTTACCGAAATGAGAATAGTACGCTGGATGTATGGGATAACATGAATAGACAAAGTGAGAAATATGAGAGTAAGAGGAACAACTCAGATTGTAGAAATACCTAAGAAGATACAAGAAAGAAGTCTGCAGTGGTATGGACATGTAGTGAGAAGAACAACTGACTATGTAGTCAGAAAATTGATGGCAATGGAAATGGAAGGCAAGAGAGGTAAAGGGAGGCCAAGTAGGATATGGATGGATAGGGTTAAGAATGATCTCGGGGAGAAAGGTCCGTCAGGGAAAGAAGTTCAGGACACGACTTTGGGGAGAAGACTCATCAGAAACGTCGACCCCGCGAAGGTGGAAAAAGAAGGAGAGAAAGAAGAATGTTACATCTCATTTTCGCTTTAGTCATGTGTTTGTGATTCACGACAGTCTGTGAAATGCACAGAGCTTAGTAGGAAAACACACTACTTGCCATTTTGTTACAAAATTTTATCAATTAGTACTTAAAATTAGTGTTACACACAAGAGGATACGAGAAAAGAAATGTTTATGGAACACGAGACGAGACAGCACTCTCGTAATACACAATATACATATTTTTGAGACGAGACACTTTCTTGACAAAACATTTTCGAGACGATACAGCCTCAATCTTGCCTCGTGGGCAATACTACTTAAAATATACAGTCCCACTTTCATTCGTCTAAATTTCCGTACTCGGTCTTTGTAGCACTTGGAGCACTAGTTGTTCTCTCGATTGCTTCTTGCAAGCTAATGCCCCGTGTTATGTAACGTCGTTTCGTGTGGTCCCACGTCTTCACACACTGGTACTGCCATCTGACGACTGGTTTCGGAGATACTACATTTGCGGCATTTCTCCTCATGCGGTATCTCTCCTTACTTTACCCTACTAACGTCCATGGTAATATTGTGGCAGAATCAAAAACGTAATTTCACTGTAAAGCGAATAAGAATGGGTTGTTAGTGAAGATTGAAAATTTGATACATATGAACATTGCTTTCCGAAAATCCATTATAGTTTTGTTTTCGAAAGCACCTTATGAGCGTCAGTTATAAGAAATTCTACTTCTCCATAAACTGGATATATTGAGCGCCGATCAGTTTTCAATGTTTGCAGGAAACCAAATAATGAGATAGAATAAAACAAAATAAACCAATCTTGAGCACTAGTGCGCTTTATTGCCACAGCTAGTATTCACCAGTGGTGCCTGATCATAATCCTTATAAAGTTACTTTAGTTAACATTTTCTTCCACCGCTGCATCTCCTCCTGGTTCAAAGGCGGCATTTGCTTTGGCTGTTTATTTACGTCAAACTTTCATCTTTTCTTCTGGACATAACTCAACAAGGAAATGATGTATATTTCTTAATTTAAAACGTAGTCTAAAGGGATGCCTGTCGACCGACTATAAAATTTATGATAGACAAAGGAACTAAGATGAGATGCAATAAAACATTCAACATACCTGCATTTACAATGAACGATAAAATAGGCAAAGATTCAATATCTTCTAGTGTGTACATTCTGTTCTTCGTAGAGTTACCAGCTGAACTCTTCCCTTCGGGATGTAACCAATCTGTAATTTGTACTATCAGGTAATGGTCAGTTCTTTTTCCTTCTGCAAAATTATAAAACTTGCACACTAGTTTTCAATTTACAACTCACAGGTCTTGTTTATGAAGTGTGAATAATAGCCAGAAGTATCTGAGAAATGAGAATCTGCCTATTATATTCTTCTCGCCCTCTCTTTTATTAGATGTTTCAAACCAATTGAAGAATCACCATGTGCAGAGCAACAGAAAAAAATCTCATAATCTCTGCAACAAGGTTAATTAGCACATCTTTGAGAGAAGTTGATCTCCTGATGTATGATTTCAAAGCATCAATTATAACCTACAGTGGGATATTAAAAAGAGGTTTCTTTTATTGCGCACTAACTCAATTTCATTTATGATTGTTATTTTTGTTAAATGGCATGCATTTTGTTCTGAGATAATGAAGAAAGTACTTGTAATGATAGTTCATTATGCCAGTCACGGTGGTCATTAAGTTTGAGGCAATAGGATAGCGTTCACCGATTTCTGGATTTGAAACCCGGCTATAGCAGGAAACTTTGTGTTCGATTCAGTTTTCTGAGAAGAGGAAAATCAGTGGTTCATGTATTTAAGGTTAAATAAATATTATTTAAAATAAAGTGGCCACTTAAAATTTTAAAAAAAATGAAGAGTTAGAATATCGTGCGCCAGGTTGCGGGTTCGAATCTCAGTTGAGAGATAAATCTTTGCGGATTTCAAAAGAAATCGAGTTGAGTCGAAGTTATTTGTTACTCAAATGGCCCCAAAATAAAATATTTTTATCAATTTATTCATTATTTCTACTTACGTATTAGAAAGATATCATGACGCTATACATACAAAATTCTAAGACTTTTAAGTTTTATTCTAAAAAATGAAAATATTGATTTTGCTAACATTTATAATGCAATTAAGTGTTATACAAAAGCACCAAACCATATTCCGATAAATGGCTCTGCGTGGACTAATTCTTGGAGGGGAGAGAAGTAACGGACACGTGATGAAGAGCCGACCAGGTAGGCGTGATCAAAGGCGTTAGGCCAGCGAGTCGAAGGTCGCGGGTTCGAATCACTCCAGGGACATGGATGTTTGTGGATTTTAAGTAAGTGTAATTAGGCCGAACCGTGTCTCCCCGCCTAAATAAAGTTTATCAAAGTTTTACGTGATGAAGGGTACAAAAAGCGTTATAATGTTCTACTGATCAAGGGTACAAAATGTTGTATACCAAATTGTCGCTTCTCCTGTCATTTCGTATAGTTACATTGTCTTTTGAGCGAACCTAAATATTTATGTTTTCTGTACGCCCTTTTTATATTGTCCGTTGTAAATCGTCAAATGAACTGAGACGTCGTTTAGTAAAGCTGGAGACAGTTGACCTGTGATCCTCACTGGGAGGTTATTTTAACACTTCCAGGGGGTACACTCAAAAAAATTTATTGGTGTTTATTGCCACCCCAAAAGGTGTAATAGAACACCTCTACCTCTACACCAATTCCAGTGCTGGGTAACACCAATTCTAGTGTTGGTTAACACCATCCGGGGTGTCCAACACGGGTCAAAAAATTTTCTGGTGTTGACAAACACCTCTACCGGTGTTCAGTGTAGTGTAGTTTTGAGTTCTTAAGTTCCGTTATTAGTAGTCGTTTCTGAAGTCAACTTTTCTATGCAACATTTTTATATCTCTAGGGGTAATGCCCTCCCCGGTTACCCTCAGAAGGAAATTCTGCAGTTAACGGTACCCAATTCCGCGATGTCGCGGTGGTGACGAAAATCGATGAGTTCGGACTAGCAGCACTGCATAGGTGGCACAATTTCGAATCCTGTTAACATTGACCATTCTTACTGAATTACCAGTGTTTTCTTCAGTCATAGCAGATGGATATAGGTATAACAAATATTGGCTCTATGCGTAGAATAGAGCCTTATTTCTCACACAGCACAGCATATTGCAGGATTATTCCATTCTAATTACTAATATTCCTGGAACATTGGAAATGAGGAGCAAAGATGCAAATGCTCATAAGTCCATTTTTAGGTAAAAAGAAATTATGTTCTTTTTAAGGCCTTAATGAAGAGCTGTAGTGAATTACGTAAAGTTATTTTATCAAGGAGGTACATATTACAATGGGAAAAGTATCAGAAAATTACTTCGTATGATTCGATGAAATTCTTCATTAAGGTTTTAAAAAGAACGAAACTTTTTTTTTATCTAAAAAATGAACTTGTGAGCTTTTACTTGTTTGCTCCACAAATATGTCAGTAATTTTCAAAGTTATTTGATACTTAGCATCACGAAAGAAAATTCACGGAATATTCCTAATATGTTTTCATAGAACAGAAATATCCATAAACATAAAAAGTACACCACAATCTGGCATTTTAATGCTATAGGGAATAAAAGGATGTAGGAAAGGATGATAAAATAAGAATATTCCTACAATATTTAGAATACCTAGGTGGGAATTTTCTATGTAATAGGCCACGAAAGTGGCGAATTTCGTCGAGAATATTCCTGGCATATCCTGGGAATATACCTGCGCTTTGTGGTTCCGGTAGTTTTACCCAACCATTTTCCCGAAAGGTGGGATCACCGGGGATGTATGATGGGTTTAGGTCAAATATGCCTGAACATCTTATGCATGCATATATATTAAATGCGATAATTGTAAATTCCAGTGCTTGAATAGATTAAAATGGAAAGTGGAGAGAAATATAAACCTGTAACTGAAGAAGGAAGCAATAAAGTGGTTTCTAATACAAACGACTAAATGTAAAGGTGTGTTTGTGTGGGGGATGGGGAAGCAGGAGAGAGTACATTTTTATCGACTGTAGTCCATGGCCAGAAAATGGTTCACCTAAAGTTAATAGCTATCCAACGATAGATAACTTGATTGAGAACTTGCAACAATGAAACTCCGTTTCTTTCCTTCATTGAGGCAAAGAATTTGTGTTCGTTTCCAGTGCCCTGTTATACCTGTCGAGTGTTCTCTCCCATTTATTGCAAATAGTCCAATTAGTTCCGTTATTGGGTGTTTATTGCGACAATGGTTCTAGTAACCTGTCCAACGAAAATAAGAAGAGAAAACGTGTTGAGCTTCGTTGGAGTGACTCCACAAGAAATCGAATCGACGGGGGAGGAAGATGTGGAGTGGTAGGAGGTCAGAACCACGACTCGTGATATTAGGCTTGAAGTCCGAACAAGTGCTCGAGGCAAGGCTTTTCAAATATTAGTATTGAGTACTCTTTTTTATGAAGCCAGTCCTTCATAATAAAAAAGAGACAAGGTCATCTTCCCAGCCTTCGTACTTTGTACGTACAAGAATGTGCCCTTCTCGGAATTTCCTCCTTGTTTAGCTTAATACATGATTGGAGGTTAAGTACGTTGAAAGTAAGTGCAATGATTAAATATACCTTGCACTTGCGTACTATACATATTCTTCTTTTATTGTCAGGTTATCTTTAATTTTCTTCTTATATCAAGCGCTTGAGGTTATGGGGAAGCAATTTCCTTTCCTCGTGGAATGTTCGTTGTTTATACCTCTATACTCTATGCTTTGTCTGTGTAGTATTTTTTCTATTTGATACATTACATATGAACAGCGGGAATACTTACGTTTAAAAAAAATCTTCAATTATATTATCAGTTATGATTTCCCTCTTACATCCCTTCTTCTTTAATCTATACCGTTTATTTTCACTGAATTAAGCCATTTTGTAAGAAGTTCACATTACGGAGAAATAACATATATAGAGGGTTGAGAATCAGAGTGGTGTAAGTCAGGTAGGTCTGCCTGCGCATTGGAGTAACCGAAGAAAATGTCAAGTATCTTGTAATTAAACCCATATACCTCGATATTTTATTTTTGAATTCGATAAAGTAAGAAGTAAACGACGTCATTTCGGTTCAAAACTGTTCAAGAAGAAGTTATGGTCATTTAAAACTTGCTTATGTCAGTAATCACGACAAATGACTTACACTATTATGAATCTCAGGCCTCCTCGGCTCGTTACGGGCTCACAGTAAAAAAAATATGGACAAGATCAGGACAAACAGACAGCTTGCTGCATGAAATTTCCATTGACGTCACTGGCAAAAATCAGAAAATTTTCAGTTTACAAAATTATTGAAACAAAGAGAACTTACATATGTCTCAACTATTACCCAGTTTCAGGTTACACTATCACTCACAATACTTAGACTGTTATTCAGCCCAAATTATTTTCAATTTTTAGGTGTGGTCAGTAATCTTCTCCAATGTTTTCTTACTCGTCACCAAAGAAGTTGAATCAGAATATATTCTGGAAACCTTATATTGATAAATCAAGGGTTTCAGACCATACTAGCATAACCCACTTTTTATCACTTTTAAGAATAAGCGTTTTAAATGTTTGGACATCTTGTACATTTGACATACGTTGTTTTCATATAGTTTGTATGTTATGTTACCTTCGATAAACTTTATACTTGTTACAAAATTACTCCCAACATCAGAATTATATTTTCACCTTAGTTATAAATTTTTAACGCCTTGCTGTACAGTCCAAAACTGAGAATTAGGCTAGTGTGGCTTGAAAACACTCTGAGCGGTTTTAATCATTCTAGCTTATCCTGGTTTAAGCCATTTTTAAAAAGAGGCTGGAAATGTTTGATCATCTTGTAAAACAGACATAGTGATGCTATCATTTTTGTCAGAACAATCAAAACAGTATTTATTTGCTGAGTGATTATTATTTCTTACATCAGAATCGTCTATCTGGTTTACAAAATTTTGCGAAATAGTCTCAGTTCAAACACATAACTCAGAACCCCCCAGGAAGACTACACAATGTGGTAATTTTCGTAAGTTCTAACTTTTCTTTCACATTTAAGTTCGATTACACTAAGTAAGGTATAAGTTATTGTAAAAGGCATTCTACACCGAAATACCTGCTTTAGACAGCCATAATCTTTATACAACACAGTTCTGTCCATAAGGTATCCTTCTATACAGTATTTAAAAAATATTTGTTACCGCAATAAAGTGGAGTACAAACTACTGCACTGAAATATGTTTAACCACAATGTAAACACCAAAGATACAGTCAACTAAATAAAGGCTTAGAATCACTTTCTGTAAACTCGTTAATTTGAAAAAGTTTTATTCACTATCCAAGTCATCAAAAACTTTTGCAAACATTTTTCTTCACTTTGGAGATTCTTGTATAACTGATGATGCATGGGTGGAATATGCTGAGGAAGTTTCAGGGGATGTTTAAATTTTACTGCAGCTATTTACTTGCCTTTTGGGTACAACGATGGCAGTGGCACATCAGATAACGATTTGCATGTCTTCGTAAAAGCCGACTTCTTCGAATGGTACATCTTCATTGTAGACCTGACAAGCAAACATACTGATAAGGCAGAATAAAGTTCTAAATTGTCTTCTTCCATGATAGTCAAAATATGTGCACATGCAAATTTTGGTAACTCGAGCGCAATTACTTTGGGAGATATCGATGATATAATAGTCAGATTCTTGTTTCTGAAGAGTGAAGAAAAAGTGTGGAAATACCCTTATATTTGTAAAATGCTCAAAGAAATGGAAAGAAAATACATAGTAATGGGTACTGGGTTGAAGGCGCTACATGTTGGAGGATATGTTCTATACGGCTGCCATCTTGAAGTTCGCCATGTTGAATCTCGGTTGGTTTTCTTAAATGGGAAGGGGCCGTGTAATATGTCATTCTGGGCTAGAATCTTACTGGAAACACGTTTCTGAAGTCAGTTTTACCGTAAATGTATTATTGTTAGAGATAATGGTGTGTGACATTAGTATGGGCTACTGATGCAATAGCCTGAAAACACCCATTTTGTTTTCAAATAATGAAGGAAATGTAAAGTAAATGCATACGAATGCATATTGATATGGCAATATAATTAGGAACAATTTGTACTAATTTAGGTTTCGATTCCTTCATTATTTCAAAACAAAATGGGTGTATTAAGGCTATTGCATCATTAGCCCATACTAAAGTCACACACCATTATCTTTAACAATAATACATTTACTGTAAAAATGACTTCAGAAACGCGTTTCCCTTAAAAACCTAGCCCAGAATGACATATTACACGACCCCCTTCCCATTTATGAAAACCAATTGAGATTCAATATGGCGGACTTCAAGATGGCGGCCGTAAAGAACATACCCTCCAACATGTAGCGCCTTCCACCCAGTATCCATTACTATATATTTTCTTTCAAATTTTTTCAGCATTTTACAAATATAAGAGTATTTCCACACTTTTTCTTCATTATTCAGAAACAAGAATCTGACAGGGGAGCTAGGGAAAATTTTTGCACAGAGGGGAAAATCTCAACCATCCCTCCCTACAGATCAAAAACAAATCGAGCAGTAAAAAAGTATGTCACATATTTTCTCTTGCTCTGCAAATATAAATCAATGTGGCACGTTCATTGATTGACTGACTAACAAAAATAATCTTGAGAGATTTTTGGTGTGGTAAACGAAAGCATATTTAAGTAATCTCATTCCCTTGGCTAGAGAAAAGCAAATACTTCTGAAAATATTTATCTCTTGACGAGAAAATATAAGCAATATTTTCCTGTCTACGTTTACGTGAAATCAAGTTAAATTGTTCACTATAAACCTACAGGGTCTCAATTATAAGTAATTGCTACCTTCTTCTTCTTGTTCATGTGACTCATTGGCGAGAAAAGTACTTTTTATTTTTCCCTTCCTGAACTATTAACTATAAGTGAAATGCCGCAAATGCGGAGCGGGTAGGCAATAGCGAACACCTCATTTAAAAGTTTCCGCGCTACGTCGGAGGGTCAGTATCGGTGCTGTCAGTGCTGCTCCCTACAAATGGATCTACCATTATGAGCCGAGTTGTGAAAGCGATTGGAGTGAATGTGTTTACGCACAATTTAGCTATAAAATTGCATAATTAAATCTTAAGAATTAAGAAGTCATATTCTATTTTCTAGAGCTTTATAAACTGGATAAATGAAAAGAGTAAACCTCCATAGAAAGATCTTTATTATTTATTTCAACGCTTTTATGACTTGATTCTCTAATGGCGTTCCAGCTGGGCAATGGCGAACAGGTCTTTCTGTAGTATGTGCGATGAATTTGGGTGTTGTGATATAAGTGTGGAGGTGATAGTTGTCTGACCTGGCAATATGGTAAATGTAGCGAGTGAGGAGGTGGGGAAAGAAACGTCTATAGTTATGTGATTATTGTAATAGTAGGTCCTGAAAAGTAGGAAAGAACTCAAGCCTCAATTAAGTTTTATTTTAATGAGTTCAAGTGCCAAATAAACTTGTGCTTGTATAGTATATAATCTATCTTTACAACTGTACTCATTGGGAAATATTTGTAAATAATTTAGTGCATATTGGATAGTGGTGAAATCCTGTTCGCAATTGTCCGATGAGATAAGGCAAGCAGACAGTACAGACATTTTAAAACTCAATTTTTTGGGGTTAGTTTTGAAGCAATTTCCGAATGTTAATAACTCCATTGTAGAGCAGAGCCTGAAGTTTATTTCGGCTATCTTGTTTTCTAAAATTGGTCAAATAATTGTTGTACAATCTTATTAAAAGCTTAGGTGTTCGCCATTCACCGTCCTTGGCCTAGTCAATAAATTCAATGTAAACCTCTGTTCACAAGCTCGCGTAGTGAGGTTCTCATGTAACAAAGGATATTAAAATTTGGGAAAAGTATACCAAAAATCAAGTCTACAAAATTAAACTGAATTCACGCTCTTTTGTTACTCAGATAGAATTTTCTTTTCCCCTCCCCTCCTTCATCAAGTAGCACACACGTGATCAAACGTTGATAAAACCAATTAATGTACCCCTTTTCAACGGTTTATTAAACCAAAAATCGTTGATTCAACCAAAAAAAAAGCTTTTTGGTTGAATAAACAGTTGAAAAGGAGGACGTTAAACGGTTTTATGAACGTTGAATCAACGCGTGTGCTACTGGAGTCCGTTGTGTGTTCAAGATTTTCCTAAATACACAATTATTGACACACTTCAGGTACAGTTACGTTGACAGCTTATTGGGCTAATTCAGGGTAGTCTATATTTTACGAAAACTTGGATCTTTCATGAAATTCACGGAACTCCTTTTCATTGTGAATATGTCTCAAGGTGATATATGATATGCGACACAGTGACTTTGAAGCTGGAGCAGAACAGTGATTATAATTAAATTCTATTTTGACAAGGAATAGAGTACAATCATACATTAAGGGAAAATGACGAGTCAGCTCCAAGGATTCAGTCATAAAATTGTTATTAATTTGGTTACGAATCGCATCGCTCACATTTTTTCATTCAGTGGCATACTTTGTGAAATAATGAACAACAGCGTTTAGTAGTTCATCCCATATTCGCTCTCAGTGCGTTTCATTTTTACCCGGCTTCAAAATATGAGCCATCCAATTCGATTCGTATGATATTTTTTTTGTTTATCGGGCCATAGCTTTTGAATGAATAGGTGATCAGGCATTGGCTAGCTGGCCGGAAGCTAACAGGTTCAAATTCCAGTGATGTAAAGTTTCTTTTTTACTTTTTTTTATTCATAAGAACATTATTATTATTATTATTATTATTATTATTATTATTATTTACTACTTATGAATAAATGCTCCTTTTGCGTTTTTCCCTTTCTTTAACATTTTATTTGGTCATTTTCATATTCAAAAGACAAAAAAATGATCTTAGCAGATAGAAATTCATCTACAAAATATTACGTTCCCATCGAAAAGAACTACCATAGATCTCACCTTTTTTCGAGCGAAAATTTCTCATCTTTCCTCCGACGAAAATACCCTCTTTCAGTTCTCGAAAGATGAAATATTCTGCTCAAATGGAGATTCCGCTCTTCTGAATCTATTGTGTACTTTTGCATGTAAACTCTTGTTATGGTGTAATCATTTTGGGTAATAAAACTGAAATTAATAGAAAGCAGTTTAAGCGGTAGGACGTAACCAGCTTGGACCAAATGTGACGAACCGAAGAACGCCCTGATGGACATAGAACGGAAAAGAGCCAAACTAATGGACTATGATGATATGGAACGCTTTGAGTCTTGAGGCGATCATTTCGCTTCCATGCTTCTGGCGATCCTCTCTCATATTATTATTCTTCAGAAAGCAAAAGTTCACACACTGCTTTTGTCTGTTTTTGCCTTGTGTTGCCCTTAAATACGAAGAACATTAATTTTCGTTTTGACAGACCTTTACGACTGCATGTTACCTTGTTATCTACAGTTGTTACTGCGACCAGGCTTGTTTACATTCCATGTCAGAATTTGATCTCTCTCTCTCTCTCTCTTTCTTTCATATATGTGAGACAATGTTAGGACAGGACAAGGATTGTAAATCGTGTCTTATGTGTTATCTCTTCCTTAGTTTTTTCAAAGGTGACTTACTTTAGATGTAGATAATATTCAGTTCAGTCCGGTTTCTCTTCCTTCATTGCCTGTAGTTTGCTTTATTGTAAAGAGTTACAGCATTGCAACATCTCCCAACATGATATGTTTCTTGTTCCTTCCCACTTACAAAATAATTATAGCTGTTCAAACATTTGTCTGGTTTTACTTTCTTGTGGGTGTAACGCCCTGTAGCATAAATCAAATTCAATTATTTGTCAATGTCTGGGTGGGAGATTGAAGACCAGAATGACACATCACGGCTGAAAAAGTCTCCGCCTCAGCTGCTCGTCAAAACAGCTCAGTGAATTCGTAGTTCTATGCCCGAATTGGCTTCCTAAAATAATATTTTTTTTTCTTTTTTGGTGTCTGTAAGATAGTATGAAATTTGTAATATTTCCATATTTCCAGTGGGGGGCAGGGATTGAACTCCAAAGCGCGCGCACACTCCATATTGTCGCTCTAAAGGGGAAAAAGCGCAACCAACAACGTTTTAAATGGAGAACTATTCACAGGTGGGCTCTACAACACACGCACTGAAAATCTTCTCCAGTCGTCTATATGCTGAAAGTTTCTGTTTTTGGATGCAATTTCTTTGGGCGTAATTGAAGCAAGATACGTTAAGTTATTCGGAAATCAACGCTCCATTGAGCTGTAAAAGAAGTTCAGCGGACGTTGATCGGCCTGAGCCAAAGTTGCCTAATGGTCATACATAAAATTCATATTCAAGCTGAGATTGTCTTCCAAGTAACTTTGTTTCGCGTTATAAGGAACATAAATGAAATCTCCTGGAAAATGTGGAAAATTGGGGTTATGCCCTTTGACCCTGGAAGGAAGTGTTAAAGCCAGAGTCTTCTTGGCGATATTATATGGAATTTGCAGTCGTAGACTTCTATATAAGAATCAAAGAGTTTTGGCTTTAAGCCTCAGTACCGTGAAGTTCATTCTCTCGGACTCTTACCGGACGAGTGTCGGAATGGTTTTTTCAAAGAGCAAACCCACTTTCCACCCACATCCCTATTTTAAACTTTATTGGACTACAGTAACCACCACCTTACCAAAAAATAAATGACCGGCAACCTTATTCGCCACACTCCTTCTCAACAAGTGTAAGGAACACACACGAAGACTCATAACTGAAGAACGTGTCTCATCACCCACAAAGTACTAAAATGGATTTCGAGAGAAAATCGCTTCTTACTGGTGACTGTTAAAATTGCGTAAGTCTGATGTTTAACGTCATAAATGTTTTGACTCACATAAAAATCCTCACAAATATAGTTCATCCCAAAGCAACTAAATTATTTTACTAGAGGGGGCTACACCAACAACCAGAGAAGAGGAAACCAGCTTATTCTCCATGAAATACCAATCTGGTATAAGTTTGCTTTCGAAAATTCTAAATGCACGAAAAAGAAACGCAAGACTTCTGAAGAAAAGTTTTTTATTATTCTTTTATGAACATAGATGCAGATAAGAGGTAATACGTTTCACCACTTATGGTCAACTTGATGTGTCTAACAGTAAGCCGCTACGCCAAGTAGTTAAAGCTCTTTATATTGTGTGCACTTTCACTGGTTCAAGTCGATGGAAGTACATCGAAAGCACTAGTCAGAGGCTAGTTTTAACAAAATTGTAGGTCCCATACTTACAAGCCCACAAGAACCTAGTTAAAATGTTAATTACAGTCCAAATGAGTATACCCTGTTGTCGTTGACAGGGTTGAGATAGCATGATATCGAGAATTTCTTTGTATTCAACCGTGAAGTCATATTTCTAATAGTTTAAAAGGCTAGTAGTTTAAAAGTCTGTCCTTTTCCACCTAGCGGCCTTGGCTCAGTTGGTAGAGCGTTAGCTTTGCATTCGGAAGGTTCTCGGTTCAAATCCAACGTCCGAACGCCCTGACTTAGATATCCCAGGGATTTTCCTCAGTCACACCATGCTAATGTTGGAATGGTATCTTCAAACTGAGCCCTGACCACTTACATCTGGCCCAACCTTTCCCCTGTACAAGTATCTTTTAAGGCCATAAATACAATTCAATCCAACTAACTTTTTTTCAGTTCGATACCCCAGTCTAAATGTCTATGGTTATTGTTAGTAATGGCTTTTCTTTCGAATAAAGACCAGGTCCGACCCGATTTCGACCCAGTGACGCGGAAGGCAAATCAGAAATGTAATTATTTCCTTATTATACACTTTGGGTTTGAACAGTGTTTTTCACAGGGGTGACTGGATCACGGATGTTACCCCCAGAACACCAAATATACGGCGCCGAAAACTTCCTAACAATAGTAATAATATGTGGAGGAAAAGTATAATGCCCCCGGAAAGAACAAAAACACCGTCGGAGGTATGCAAATACCACTTCTGATAGGCATTCTGATGAGAATTTTGTGCTTAAAGCATTAAATAGGATAAAAGCACTAAAAATCTGTTAAAACCCTTAAAAATGAAGATCCCGTACGTAAGTTCACTTCTCAAGAAATCTCACAAATCACAGTATTGATAAATTCAAACCACACGAGTAAGACCAAGTCACCGGGTTAAGACTGGGCCACCGGGTCAATCGAGTCAAGATTCGATCTTCAGGTCGCCGAGTCACAGTTAGCCTAGTCATTTGAATCAAGATCCGGTCATTCGGGTCAACACCCTGCCACCGGGTCTCCGGTTCACCTATGTTCGGGTCAAACTACTTTACTGGAAAAGACCCAAAATATTAATATTAAATACGATGCGTACAGACCTCTCTGCAAGGATACACACTGATTATGAAATTACTGTCAGAGAAGAGGTGTAATCCTTTACACTTCCTCTTTCACAAATGTCACACGAATCAGGGGACTTAAAATTTTCTGAAGTGCAAGAATGTAAAATATTGTGATCGATGCGGTTACAAAGTTTAGATGGCCTGTTGTAGCTTAATGCTTCACAAAGACGAGAATCATATACTTGGAATACTGAATTGAAGAGCATGCAGTATGCGACAGCATGCGTCTTTGAGACACAAGCGCCTCTCAACGACTGTTACTTGAACTGACATGTCTCTTCGATGAGCTCGTGCTTTTTCTTTTTCACCTTTATTTGTATTACAAGGTTTGTTTTCTTTCTCTTAAGTTTTAACCATTTCTCTTTCGATTCCTTTTTTCTTCACTTGTTTCTCTTCTTGGCTTTAGTAAATTTTGTACTTTTCGATTGTTCATAAATACAGTAGTGTATTATTTTATACTTTTGTTGTTCTTTTTAAGCGAGTTCAGAAAAAGGAGTAGGCTCTCAATTCTATTCGTAAGTACGAATTGTTACGTGTATCCGGACAATTTTTGAATGAACTCACCGATTTTGATGAAACATTATGCGTTTCGTAGGCGACGTTTTCGTGTCTCTACCTTTTGGAGGATCTTTATAATACGTATTGAACAAAGTAATCCGAAACGATAACAAAATCCTTATGCCGATATAAAATCCACAAACATCCGCGTTGCACGCGGGATTCGAACCCGCGTCCGTGGATAAGCTAGTCTAACGCTTCAGACCACATGACTACCGCGGTCGGCTCTAACTATAAGTGTTGACTACTAAACTTCGTAAGACATAGATTCGGTATGAGACAAAAGTTGTTTGAACATCGTAAGGCCAATTTTGGCCAAAACGTGATTAATGCAGTTTTGTACAGTATTCGGAACGCGTCACATAATGGTTGCTCGATTCCTGTTGTAAACATGTTGAATAATGTATAAAAGTAAGTCTATTAATTGTCCATTTAGTTTCTACGTAAAAGTGAGTATTTTCTTCTTCTTCTTTTCTCGAAAACAAGGATTTGTGATTTACGCGGTTCTGGCTCTTATGTTAGGTACAGAATTAAATTCAAATTCCTTTAAAGATAGGCAACCTAATTAACTCATCTTAATGACAGTGTTGCTTACATTCAAGGATAATTTCGCGAGAGAATCTTAATTTGTTAGTTCAGGGTTTTTCAAACCGAGGTACGTGTACCACCTGTGGTACGCGGAAGGTTGTTAGGTGGTACGCCATAAGGTTTATATAAAAATACTAAACTTAAGATATTTAATATCGGCTGATTTCAAAAGTGCACCGAATACGCAGCGAATTAGATTGTTAAATTTGTCAAAATTGGATCAATCTAATATATTTTCTTTTTTGTTTCCATTCACAAACTTAAAAAGAATCTAAATTCTAAATGGATAATTGGGCACCAAACATATTAGTGTACCACATATGAAATGGTCTATATTTTATTGCGGCTCTTTTTCACGCTCCGCCACTACTTTAAAAAAAAACAATAAATAGAAACACGAAAGACAATATTATAATTTTAGAATGTAGACTGATTGGTTCTTATATTGATATGAAGTTAAAAGTCTTAGTTATTTAACGGGCCAACTTATGACATCATAATTCACTGGCTGTCAAATATCTCTGCTAAAAATGAATTCTTTAAAACACTTTTAAATTCATATCACAGAGTTTCATAACCACCAATGACCCCTACTTTCCAAAACTGTAATATTTTCGTAATTTTCTTTCGTATTTCGTAATTTTATTTCGAGAGGTCTTTCGTATTTCCATAATTTTAGAAATAATAATAATGATGTTGGTGCGTGAAAAGGAGCGTTAAGGCTCTTGATTCCATATATTAATTCGTAATATCTGAACGATAAATTGTAAGTACAAAATTCTTATTTGACCATGTTTTAGCAGAGTTTAAGAGAACATGGCAGTAGTTATTAAATATTGTAAGGTACATATAACAATTTGTACTTTTTGGATGATAAACAAGAAGGTGAAAGAAAGTTTGTATGGATCGTGTTTTAGGAAAGTGTAAGAGAACATGGTAATGAATAAATCTTGCAACAAATCCAATTCTTTTCCAAGTGACAGCAAACGTACTAACTACCTTGCCACTCTGTAGCTGCCAATATAGATTTGTTGCTGATTCCTAACAGCCCAGTTTTAGGCATATCACACATTTTTACTCCGTTAAAGATCACGGAAGTTAGTTCAAGACTAAATTAAATTCTTCCAATATCGGCAACACTACATGTTATTCAATGGAACATTTAATATGAAATAAGACAAAAATAGCATATATTTAGTTATCTTAATATTAATTTTTCTTAACTTTGACTTACATTGTATTTTAAATGATTAATACCTTGAAGAAAGTTCAGTTATAGTTCATATACTACTAAACGTTTTAGGAAAGTTTCGTAATATATTCATTGATGTTTCAGGAAAATTTTAGTATTTAGAGTAATCTTGAAAAAAAAACGAGAAATTTCGTTCGAGCTAATGCAAATTCTAAATTTTCAGGTCGTGTGATGCTCACACATGCGCAGAAAGATAAAACGGTTGCTTATTGTACCCAAACATACAATTCTAAATTAAGTGTTTTGCTGCCACCATTTTGATCATGAACTTGGGAGATTTTCTCAGTAAATGGGAACACTGCGATTCCTAATCGACAAATAGAGAAGTGCTTCAAACAGGACGTAAGTCATGAGAGTAACTTTGTTTATGTTTTTGGGATTTGGGCAACGAATTTCTGACCCTCTTTACTGTTTTCATTTAATACAGTTTAGTCCAGTCAATAAGACAATCTAACTAAACAACTCGTGTTCAAGTCTCATCTGAGACTTTTATTTGTTACTTTTTTTCCAGTCTTCCAGAAAACTGAATGATTACTGTTTTTTTTTATTAGAAAGCTACTGGAAATTTACTGGAAATGTGCCTTGCTTCTTCCAGGAATGTTTCGGAACATTTCTAACAATGTAGTTTCCTGTGTAACTTACTAATAAATATATTTTTAACAAGAATGTTCAAAACACTTAATGAATTATTTACTTGTTCTGTTCTTTTATTGCTTCAATAAATTTTCTCCTCTTTCAATAAATTTTCGTCTATCAGATTCTCTGACAATATTTGACTGTAGCGTGCTCGTTTCGAAAATGGATGCTTTTAGGCTTCAGCAAGTGCTGTGAAGCCTTATAAGTACGCTTGGTCCGTCTGTCCATCTGTCGACAACTTTTAACTGAGGAAATACTAGGGCTAGGAAAGTGGTTGAGGTGTCGTTGGAAAGGTCTCGGTAAGACGAATTCAAACCAGTATCATACATCCAGGTTGCAGGGGCGGTTCCCCAGTTTTGGGAGGGGATTTCAACTTCGTATTGATCATGTAAATAGGATGCTCGCTGCTGAAGCCTGGTGGTAGCTGATGTGCACAGTCCCCCGATTGGGTTCACCTCACTTCTTTATATTAATTCATTAAGTTACACAAGAAATTAACAACAACATACGTATAATGCACAGTGCTTTTTTAAGTCACATGTACTCGTAACTTATTTGCATGTGCTTACATACGTTGTTGCAGTGAATGTGGCCAGTTCTTTTTGCCGTTATTTCTCACTGTTGTATGATCGAATGAAAAATAGTTTATGACATCCAGTGGCTTGAATACAATCATCAAATGAAATTTGGTCAAGACCCTTGACCCGTTTAGGAGAATTTCGAATACAATAAAATACAGATCTGATGCTCAATGAAGCTCACTTGCTGACATTCACTTTGCTCCACTTATTAATTTGCTCAACATGTTCTAGATATGTAATAATTCAAGTTGGCGAACTTTCTTCAAATCAGTAAACCTTCAAGTCAAGACTTTCTTCAAGTTCGTGAACGATAAATCACATTGTTAAAAAGAAGATCCACAATATTCCTGGAAACATCTACGCAACCATAGCTGCCCGGAAAATGCCCAGTAATTAGGCTAATAAAACCCAGCCGACATTCAGTTTTCAAGAATTCTGGAAGCAAGAGAAAAAGTAGGAGAAACTTCAGCGCGATTTGAACACGGGTTGCTTAGTTAGAAGTACAGCATCCTACTGGTGTTTTTTTTTTAATTTTCGTATATTTAACGATTTATTACGGTTTTTTTTTTCGTTTATCTTACTTATATCCTATGGTAAATCACACACACAAACATCCATGTCCTGGGCTGGATTTGAACCCACAACCTTGGAGTCGCTGGGCAGCACGGCTACCTCGGGCGGCTGAGCAAACCAAATTACTATATCCCAACAATATTGATGGTCAGATATTCGTTGCCAGAATCCCGAGACATAAATGAAGTTGATCCTATGACTTACGCCAGATTCTATTCACTTTTGTATTTGAAGGCCACAGGAAAAGAACGTGCTTCGTCCATGTTTTGCCAAATTGAACAAATTATCATGCATGAAGAAGAATTACATAGTCCGTCGATTAGTAAGAGATCTTTATTTGATATGCAAGTATACACAATGCTGATTAGGGAACACTCTCTCTCATTTCAAAACACTCTCCTGTAAAATGAAAGAAATGGACAAAGCACGTCCTTTTCCTGTGATCTTCATTTGTCAACTACATAGAAATCGGAGAATATTTCCCATTTAATCAAGTTGACGTCAGCAAACACTTGATCAGAATTTCATTCACTGGTACGAAAAGAAAGTTTTCTTATTCTGCGCATGTGCAGAATTGAAAACTGAAACTATCCACGTCAGCATACGAAAACTGCGATTTTTCTTCATTTCAATGAAATAACATGAAATACTGAAATTTCTACGGAACTTTATTAAGAGTTCCGAGCAACGTTTACAATTTTTTAACAGCGTAGTATATCTATCTTACTTTTAGATCAACTTTCAATAGCACTATCTTGAATGTCGTCAGTCCTGCGGAAAGTTACTAACAAAAGGAACTGATTCAAAGTTCAGTTCCCTATCATCGATAGAAAGCTTGGAATTCAGTTCGACTGAAGCATCCGCCAAAATGAAATGTATGTATACTCGAGCAAAATAAGTGTTACATGAACCCAGATCGGTCGCCAGGGACGTATTTAGGTGGTCTGGTAGGAAATTTCATCTGTGGGAGTTGGTAACCCTAATCCAATACCTTTAATATGGGCAGCTAATTTTTTGTATATTGCCCCTCTATAGGACGTAGAATCTCCTAGTAAAATTTTAGGGTAGGTTTCGATATGATCTCATTGTGAGATCCAATCCAGGAGATAGCCACCCCAAATGAAGTTCTCCCTGTAACTTCATCGATTTTTAAACCAAAGAATTATACCAAGGATTTACTACCTATCAAATTCTAGATTGACTAACTAACTTAACTCTATGCCTTACAGAACTCGAAAGTTCATCGCCGCAGTAACAAATGTTCGCCATTGGATTCTATCCTGGGCAACATCAAGCCAGTTTTCATCACAAAAACCTACTTCTTGAAGATCTAATATTGTCCTCCCAATGACATCTCGGTTTTCCCAACGGTCTCTTTCCCTCCGGATTTCCAACCAGAATAGAATATAATCTTCGTTTCCCCCCATCCGAGCTACATGGCCTGCCCTTCCTAGTCGTCGCGATTTCATTATTCTTACAACATCGGGTGAGTCGTACAGTCTGTGGAGTTCTTCATTATGCAGTCTCCTCCATTGTGCTGCCAGGGAACTTTTGGAAATTAATTTCTGAAAGTCAAGGAACAATTACAATTACTAGGAAGAAATAAAGTTACATTGGAAAGTACTTTTGGGGCTTCACTTCCAATCTACGTGTAGAAGTGCACGTACACATTCTCGTGACACACACACACACACACACAGAGGGGGGAAGGGGAAGAGAGAGAGAGAGAGAGAGAGAGAGAGAGAGAGAGAGAGAGAGAAACGCACAAAAACTCACACAAGATGGTTAGGGAGAAGAATGATAAACGCGATCCACAAAGTAAGCACACCTTTTTTTGTTTACTTAACAAGCATCATACAAAGATTTAAAGGCATTTTTTGTGATATGTATAATGCGTATGAGTATGTTTCCGCTCACTGACAACTGTTCCTAACAACTTGACACTTCAAGGTAGAAGGAGTGTTGAGATTCTATCTTAATGTCTACACTCCTGGCTTTTTCCTCCTTCGCCTGATTTCCAACTAACAAGATTAAACGCCTGGAAGCGATGGATTTCGGTTGACACTCATCACTATGGCCCGTACAAAGAAATAATCCGTTTATCGGTTCACATTTTTTTTCTGATCACGTTCGAGTGTTTATTCCTCTCGCACTGTACTCAATCACTGATTGATCTGCCTCGTTATTTCTTTGGAACGTAAGACATAAAAAGTTCAGAAATACACGAATTCCTATTTCATTCAAGATTTTTAATAAAATTACAGCTAGAGTTTTGAAAGATGTGGATTATTTAACACAGCAACTTTTCGACCAGCTATTCTGAGAATCTATATACATAAAGCATGGATTGTAATACACATACTATTATTGCTTTTGTACTTCAAAAGTATTGAAAAGCATCACTGTCTAATTTGATAAAAAAAAAAGGAATCTTGGCAAGTACTCGATACTTCGGGAGAAAAAAATATCTCTATCGAACATTCGAACTACTCGACTATTGGTATAAGCGATACTATGTACGATACTTACTGAACAAGTCAATTCAGTCGTTGATGGAAAGATCCAAAATATAGAACACAGCCAAATCTAAATGTCAGCCGTGAATGTTATGATAAGTGCTGATAACATCGATAGAAGAACGTCACACTTTTCGAAAGGAGGAAGATGGATTTTTCGATTTTGTTCCAAGTACCTCACATAAAGATCCATTAACTCAGTTCTTCAACCCCAAAAGTATTATCACACAAAACGAATTCCAAGTGGCTAGAAATATTAGAAATGTAATGAATTTATAGACTTTAATAGCAACCTCAAACTTTAAACCCTTTTAGCAAAAGTGGACATAGTACCTCCTGGTTGTAAGGTCACGTGATAAACAACGTTTTCATAAAATACAATACTGCTATTCCGTCGAGTGTAACAGTGGAAAAACTATCTAGTGTAGCATATATTTTCCATTATAGAAGACGTCAGTTGTTACATGAAATGTTTGAAAATCTCTCGTTACTAAACGAATTTCAAAGAACAAGGAAACATTAATTGTCTTTGAAATATACAAAACTGCAATATCCCGCAATATACAAAACGGCAATGTCTCCTATCTTTTATATCTAATTGAACTATACTATTCATAATTTCATTGCCAATGTTCATTTCTTTATTATTTTTTATCTCTAAAAGAAATTTTATATGCCGTTCTTTTGTATCAATATTAATTTTATATTTGTGTTCATCAAAGAAGCCAAGTCAAGTATTGCTGAAGTACTCTTAAGTCCAAAAGTTGATATTTTGTCTCTGGACCAGCAGTCAGTGCACCAGTATGAGGTTGTCTGCAACTAAAGTATACACGATGAAAGAATAGATCCGGGTGAAGACGCGAGAGGAAAGAAACTAGGGTTGATTTGCGGAGAAAGCGGAAGGGCAGTTACGATGTTGCCAACTCTCCTCCCCACTCTTGTTTCACAGCGCAAGCGGAGAGGAAAACGTAGCTTTATTTGACGCTGTTCAGGAGCGAAGGCAGCTTTCTCGTGTGGTTCAGCTACAACGCAGCCCAGTGAGGAAATAACACGTGCAACAGTGTGTATGACGTTTGGCTAAGTACACAATGCACCGGTTCCCCTTCCTGTTGGAAGGCGGGCAAAACGGAAGACAGGTCTCTATACTCTCCTTATTACCAGTATAAGGTCAATGCGACATATCAGCAGGCCTACTATCATGGCGAAATAGCAGACAACACCTCTGTCATTAGCTGCTGGTAATACAATCGAAAATTTTTACTCACTTCTACGTCAAGTAAAAAAGAGTTTGCATCTTAGTAGCTTATCAGCTGTATAACAACATATCACAACAAGACTGTTCTTTTTTTAGATGATTTTTTATCTACAGTATTTAGATAAAAAGTTCACCTTTTGAACATGAAAAGACGCAATAAAATGTTACAAATGTAAAATGATGCAAAAGGGGGCAATTATTCATAAGGAATGTACTTATAAATGAAAAAGAGTAAAAAAAAACCCAACCTATTTGTGATTTCAACCCGCTACCTTCTTGCCAGCTACCAAACACCTTATCCCCTCAGCCAGCCGGCCAACTATGAGAGTATGAGTCGTCTCGTCAGGTACTTAAGAACATTCAAAGATTTCTTGTACATATCTTACTCCTGACGTCTTCTGGTATGTTTTGAAAAGTTTTCATGTTTTCTGTTGTCATTTTTAACTAAACGCGATAAATTTCACAGTATGGCTTCGTCTTTCGATAATCTTTTCGGTTACCAATGGCGGAGAGCAAACTTGACTAATGGCCATGGTGCACTGTAAATTACTCTAAAAAGATGATAAGAAGAATAAATATCCATAAAATATCGGAATTCCATCTAGAAAGATCATAGTTTCTATCCCAAGCAAGAACTTCGTAGAAAACCACTCTTCTCTATAGAAAATTCCGCGCTAAAAAAGTGGTCCCTCTATCCGCTATAAGAAGATGAAATATAAGGGAATAAAAGCTTCCCTTTCCCGCAGGCGTCTTTTTGTCTTTAACTGAATTGTTACGTAGTTTTAAGGTTGCTTATGTTCGAATGTTATTTAGAATATTAACTCTAACTAACTCTATGGCTTATAGAAATCGCAAGTTCATCGCCGCAGTAACAGAGTTCTCCATTGGATTCTACCCTGGGCAAATCTAACCAGATTTCATCACGAACACCTACTTCTCGAAGATCTCTTCTAATATTGTCCTCCCAACGACGTCTCGGTCTTCCCAATGGTCTCCTTCCATCCTGCCTTTCAACCAGGATAGAATATAATCTTCGTTTTTCCCCTATCCGAGCTACATGGCCTGCCCACTTTAGTCGTCATGATTTCATTATTTTTACATCTGGTGAATCGTACAGTCCGTGGAGTTCTTCATTATGCAATCTCCTAAATTCTTCAGTCATCTAGTCCCGTTTCGGCCCGTATATCTTTCTCAAAACCTTATTTTCAAACACACGTAATTTATGCTAGGGTCGTACTCCAACTTTCGCAACCGTAAAGTATTACCTGCAGATTTACTGTTCTGTATATTTTCAATTTCAATTTCCTTGATATTAATTGCAATGTTAGAAGTTTTTTTGACTCAATAGAAACATGCGTTGCCCGATACTAAGAGACTTTTTATTTCTTCCGTGACCTCATTTTTTGCTTGTTACGTTTGCTCCCAAGTATTTAAATTTGTTTACTTTCTCTATGACCACATCCCTAATTATTATGTTTTTATTTCCTTCATTCCCTGTGTTTCGGCTTGTTATCATGTAATTTGTTTTATCTATGTTTAGAATATTAACTGTAGACTTATCTCATCGCACGCTTTTACTAAGACATCGGTGTTGCCTTGTAGTGCATCTATATCGTACTCTATTAAATCTAGAACATAGTACATAAAATGTATATATTTGAATGAGTCGAATGAAATAGAGAGTTCAATTGTGAATGGAAGATCCATATCCATTTGCGGTTTTCGAAATACATGATGAAACTTCATACCATATTGTTAGCGGAGATAGTGCAGGGCAAGAGTTATAATTTTCTAAACTAGTCTTGGAATTGCATCTTCATGCTGAATGAACTGACCACTTTACTGATGACTGGCGCAATGTACGCCAATAGAAAACCAATATTACTTGTTGTCTGGTATGACTGACCACGGAGAGAATCGGGATACTAATTACATAACGTCCTCTATGCATAACATATTGGCTACAGGAGATAACAACTACACACTCCATATTGTAGGAAACTGAATTATTTTATGATACATAAACTTCAAACACATTTCTGGCTTCTTTGGTAGTAAAAGAAATATAGGTAGGAAAGTGCACCATACTTTTGAAAGTCCTTGGAATAAATTCTACCACGTTCTTTTTTAAAGAAGTGGTTTGGGACGCAACTGGCATTTTCCAACTAATCTGATGGGGCTGTTATAAAAGATACCAAACTTCTAGTGTAAAGTTTTAACATAAATATGCGGAATAGAACCGACAGAAGCGGTGCTAGCGGTATCCTTTGAAATTAACTGGCTCAGTTTTCAAACCTGGTTCCAAATGCAGTAAAACAATAGAGCGCCTTGAGTGCAAGTGTGTAGAGTGCCCGTGGTGATTGTAAGTCACCCGACCGGGAAGGAACTGGAAGAGCTGCGAGCATGTGTGAAATCTGTGTCAAATTGTACAAATTTTTCACCAAGACTTTTGTCAGACTGCATCAAGCCTATGGCGAGAAATGTTTTAGTCTAACACAACGTTACGAATAGTGCAGACGTTTCAAATCAGGTCGAACAAACCTCCACCAAGGTAAACGCAATATCCGGACTCCCGTCCACATCTACCAACATCGATCACGTGGACGGGGAACGTGAAATCATCCGTGCAAACCTTCATCTCACCGTACGTGAAGTTGCTGCTGAACTGAACGTCAATACAGGCTCGCGTCACACAATTTTGACGGAGAAACTGCATATGTGACGTATTGCCGCAAGGTTTCTGGGCACCACAACAAACTGCGTTGATTTTGGAGATACAACTCAGTGGATGTGTTGTCGATGCTGCACAATGGAGGGGGTCATACTAGCACTATCAAAATGTTGAATCACAGAAATCACGCAACAAACAATGTTTATTTAACACAAAAAGTGGTGGTCACCCTGGACATCGAAAAGTGTTGAATTAACGCAGCCATTTTTTACTATACACGGAAATATTCTACTGCTTGATTTTTTTCAGAACTCATGGAGATATTCTAGTATTTGTATAGGTACACAGTACACACCTCACTTAAAACGCCCAGCAGTAATACAACCCAAATTACACCTCTGCCTTTCGTGTAATTCTTTCAGGTAGAAAGATGCACTCTTTGTCCTTCCTTTCCGTGTATCAAAAGTTCAACGAAAAACGTTCGCAAAGAGTTCATCTAGAAATGCATGAATTTGAATGTTTGCCTTTGGGCAACTTTGGCTCAGGTCGAATGAATAATTATGGGAGACTTGGTGGAATGGAGAAAGTGGTAGGGAATGGGATAAACCCCGGGAAAACCCACGTGCACGGTGTTTGTCCAGCACAAACTCCATGACAGAAGCTAGGATCGAACCGGAGACCACTTGGTTACAAGGCAGCGAGTGTTACCACTCATCCACAGGGGACACATATCTGTTTTGACTTGTGGTAATATTTTTTTCGCATATAGGGACAAAATTAACTTTTTTTGCCAAAGTTCCTGGACACTTCACTGGTCTCATTTAGCTTAATGTTAAGAAACCGTTGCTACTTAGGGTCTTAATGAAATGTCTCTTTGCAAATATATTTTCCTCAATTTAATGTCTGGGAGAAAATTACATTCTAAATGGTAAACTTGTAGCTTATTCAACAATGCAAGAGACAAAAGAATGATTATAGATAGACTAAGAAATAGTAACAAGCTGTACCCATTTCGAAATCGTAACCACATCATAAAAGAAACAAATTAAAGACAGCAGAAGTATTTGGAACACCAAAGAATTGAATAGCGAGTAGCAAGCAGCAAATGCCTGAGAAAGTGAAACACAAAACAACAAAACGACTGACTATCAAGATAATGCAGACTCCGTTATTTCACAAGAACTTGGGCTACTAGTGGACCCACTACTGGACCATTTTCTTTTGCCCGATTCATCGTTATCGCTTAGTGTCAGCGTGACCTATTCGTTCAGCGGCCTTCATCACTGGCCGACACACGTGCGAACAGACACAATTGGATTAATCTTTCACCTCGTGACTTGGTCCTCCTCAAAGATCCTACTTCTACGAAACAGATCTAGTTTAGTAGACGGAACAATTCATCAAGTATAATTTTCTTTTTTCCTTTCCTCTGCACAGAATCACATGATTAGAGACTGACTGACAGCTGTCTAATTTGTCACTGTCCTAATAAAATATATATATATATACTACCAGAACACTAGGTCAAAATACCAGGTGTTCACTTTAAAACGTAAATCATTTCATATGTTAAATGTACTGTATTGTGTTCATTTATTATCCATTTAGTTCAAGTTTTAATTGTATTTAATTGTATTATCAGATCCGCAAACATGTATTATAGGGTGATTTATGAGCTCCACGCCCATGGCATAAAACTATAAAAGAAAATTTCGAATTTTTATAACTGAATATCAAGAACTTAATTATTGTATACACATAAGACAGGGAGTACAGCAAATATCTTTGCGGGAAATAAATTTGGATTTTTTTTTATTTAAAAAAAGTGAGGCCACTTTTCATTTTTAGTGACCGATAATTGAGTGCGAAACAACTTTATACAGAAGCATTTTTTGACACTTCCTTAGATTTGACAGCTACGGTAGGTGATTCGAATACGAATTCATTAATGGCCTTTAGGTATCTTTCGCTCAGGCCGGGATAGGGTAGGAGAGAGAATGGGAAAAGTAGCGGTCAGGTTCTTACTTAAGGTGACATCCCCGCATTCGTCTGGTGGATCTGAGAGAAACTCTGGAAAACTTTGGTCGAACACGAACACAGCCTCGTATCTATTGCCGATTCAAAGTTCGCGACGTTACCGCCTGGACCACGAGGTTTGGGTACGGTAGGTAATTGTTATAGAGCAAATATTACATCAGCAGCTTCGTCCATCGCCAATAACTCGGAAAGTATTGGTTTAGAATATTCAAATAACGAATTAAATTATAAAAATTCATATGCTGAAATGAAATATAATTAGAAAAACAGTAGAATATAGGAAATAGCTCTAAATTAATTATATTGTTAACACTGTTAAAGCGCTTGTAAGCATCTGAGGGGTGGGATGTACAGTACTCGTAAAGTGTACCCAGAACTACTCGTTCAATAGAAACCCAACACATTTCAACTGGAACCACTCGCACAGAGGGCAAGAGTGCTACCCAATAGGTCAACCTGCTACCAAAGAAACTCTGAGGGGTGAAGTAAATATTTTAGGTGGGAAACGGAGTCAATTTTGATTTTGTTGGAACTATTATGAAATTCTAAATTACTGTTACGGGAAAATAATTTATCAATTTCTTTCATTTGGAAGCTGCTATAGGTAATAAATAGTGTTCATCAAATTTTATTTCTCTACGAAAGCTCTCAAAGAGTAACCGATATAAAAAAAGGTTGTGAAAATGGTTTAAAATTCACTCTTGTTCCAACAAAATGAAGTTTGACCAACTTTCCGTTTATAATTTTCCATTTGACTGCCGTAGAGATACTTCCAGTACGAAATATTTATGTTCGTTCTCAAAGTTGTAATGCGCCATTCTGCATGACCGCAGATGTACAGACAAAGAGACAAAGTCTCCAGAAACAGAAAAATCTCATTTCTATGAAGAAATTTTGCGGTACAATTTGAGACCTATGGAATGTCTGTTTGTCATTCCACCCAGGAACATTAAAAGATTGTTGTATCATCTTTTAATGTCTCTCAAGTGCGACATGTCCTTCTTGTAATACACACCTTGACAATAAGGGATTCATTTATTTTAAAGGTGGTACACCACAACATGCATAGTAATAGGCTGAAGAAAGATCAATTTCCTTTGGAACGGATAAAAGAAACAATGATGAGAGCACTAAACGAAAGGAATACGAGATCTTTTAAATTTATTACTCTTCGTAAAAGGAATTTGTGTTGCCTTCAATGTTTTATGATTGAAGCTGCTTTCACCTTCTTTGTAGTGAGGGTATGGGTATATCCATGAAAATATTACAGGAAATTTCGATCGAATGTGTTTCATTACGTACTTCTTAGTACCTACACCTGTTGATTATTCAGGAACTCGGGGTTAATGGATCGTAATGAACTGCTTCCTATTCTTTGAACGTCTCAACAATAATTAATAAGGAATGTGAATACGATATGACCCTCTTTTCTCGACGATTTCTTTCCGTCTATCAAAGACGAAAGCCATGTTCATTTTATTGGATTTAAGAGGTTCTATTTCTTTCTTCAAACCAAGAAACCAATCAAGCTATCAAATGTACAGAAAAATTTGTAAACTGTGTCTGAGTTCGAAGACGCCGCCGTAGTAGAAGAGTACCAACAATTTGTTGTATAAGTTCAAAGTCCAAGGTCAATGAAAAAAAAATATGGCAACTAGGCAG
>JAGDQP010018256.1:0-27180 GCA_022664845.1 Lepisma saccharinum
GCGCGCGTAACGTTAAGGGCTTACCTAATAATACTTTAGCTATCTTGATTAGGATATCCTTCAAGCCTGTTAAGCATCTCTACCTCAATTCGAAATATACTACTATTTCATCCAACTAACAATTTACTAATAATTCGGCGACGCCAAATTTTTGAATAAATAAAAATAATATGTAATTGTCTGTGAGTGTCGTTGGTTTTTACATTATTAATGTTATATATAATTAATTCACTTAACTTTATTAGTATTATGTTTGTACATTTATACTAAATATAGTCCGATATGAACATAATTGAAATATTGATTAAACATTAGCAAAAAAAAGAAATTTGCAAATGATCTATTTTGTAGCGCAATCTATTGTTCTACAATACATCACATTATTTCTTCCCATATAAATGGATATTCCACGCTTGTATTTGTTGGTTTCGACTTGCTTGTAACGTTGACATATTTTTCGTAGCAAACAGCAATAATAATAATAAATAATTAATTAATAACGACAACCAATAAAATGTGGTCACACTTCGAAAACACCTCGCATCCTCCACAACAGAAAATCACTCAACTCTCTTATTTTTTGTCATAGAGAAATAAAACAGATGTCGTTTTAAAACTAATGGAATGACCTACAATATTAATTCAAAAACATGAACTAGTAATATATATTTAGAGAGATATTTACGTGGAAACGTTAAGACATGTATTAAAAAGTTTATTTTTTATTTTTTACATTTTATGTGGAAATATTTCAAAGAAAGCGTTCAATTTAAATGTCATAGTTTATTCCAGAAAATATCCCATTAATTCTCTTCATTTTGCCTGAAAATCAACGATTTTGCTTCATTGTTTGAACAGTCATACGCGTTCGAAGATTCCACTATGAATTTTGACGGCAGCCATATTGATGATATCATAGCTCGGGATGTTTTGGTTTTCCTAATAGTACAACATATTCCAGCAAGTTTCGCTTTGTTATTTTGGATGTCTGGATTTAGTTCGAAAGACGCCTAATTTAACTGGAATACATGTTTTAACTCTGCTATTGCCCTCATACACCCTCATGTGCAGACAAGATAATATACAGACCGCAAAGTTCTTATACGCCTTCGATGGTACTTGAAGGACATTGTATCAGATCACTTATAGATAGTTCCTTGCATAACATTGTACTACTATCATCGTCTATTCTATGCATGCGTTGTATGCTATGCTACGCTTGAAAACTTGTAAGGTTGGAAAATTTCCGAACATCCTTATACAGTCATTAACAAAAACAACTTAATTTATCTTGTAATTCTATAGGAGTTTTTCTGTACTTTTCTTTAAGACTTTAATTTCTGGTACAGAACAGAAAGCGCATTCATATGCCTCATCTGTTTTCACCTCTCTGCTCTCTCTACACAAAAACTTCACCTCAGTTACATATGGCGCCCGAAAAGGCTGAGTCAGTTTTAATAAGAACTTCCTTACTGACGGGAAAGGCATGATCCATGAAAAATTAACTACGATTGGCTCCACGAAATCAAATCAATCAATCATGAGATCTCTTCCCAACAGTTTTGCGCTGTAGACCTACTTTATGTTAGTTCATGGTCTTCAGTATATGAAGTCTAAATTGCTTAACAGAAAAATCTTCTTGTTCGAATTTTCAATAAGACATCAAATTCTTGGTCTGTGTCCTTTTTTAATTTCGCCTTCATCAACTTCTGACTCACCCTATCGTTGCAGCTTATCCTGTCATTCACTCTAACTGTCGAGTAGTTGGACGCCCATGCCTTTGCAACAAGACAACCAAGGCTCCGATTGTGTGATTAACTGGGTGTGGGTGTTAGATTCTAAAGAAAGAAAATGAAAAGTTTCGTAATTTCGTAAACCTTCTGAAACCATAATCTAGTTTTCTGCTCTCTCCCAGTTCTTTCTCGTCTTCGTTTTACTCTCAATAGCTCTTATTTGACGATGATGGAACCTATAATGTTTTGGAAAGGAGGGAAGAAAAGAAATTTTAAGTAGAAATAGAGAATAGAAAGATGATTTTGGTGCAGGAAAGGAAAGCAAACTGAATGAAAGAAAGGACAGAGAATGGGAATACAAAATAAAAAGGGCTTTGTTAGAAAACTGAAGGGGGACAAAAATCTGAGAATAGGAATCGTTATGGAATAGGGGTTGTTTGGTTGGGTGTGTAGACTTCACCAAACGGCTGCATCAAAAGCATGGTAGTTGTTCTATAGAAGCAGAAGGAAATATACTTTGCTTTAAAAAAAAAGAGAGAGAATGGTTCAAAGTATCTTATCTCTTAATCCTGTGAAAGAGAAATTGTTTATTTGCTAAAGGGGGAGGAAACCATACACCCACACATAAGATTTAGGGGGTTATACATACACGCTTAGAAATAGGAACCGTATTGCAAGAGAAGGATTTCTTGTAATCTGTGGAAATGAGTATGTGACCAGTTACTCACGACGAAGCAAGAGGGAGAGGGTCTGGTCTGTATACATGTGTGTATATACGTACATACATACATAGTTGTGTGGGGTGAGCTTAATCTACCAATATAGTTCAAGATAAAGAAAAGTCGTTTATTGATTTGCAGTTAAAAGTTTAATGTGATGGTCTTGAGGACTATATAGAAAGCTTATAAGAGGGGGATGCAAATGGAATCCTCAGAAAAATGGGAGGATTTCTTTCTGGTGTAGAGGGGTGAGGACAGAGATCTTTCTACTAATGCTCTAGTTTTCCACTTCAACTACTTTGGTGTACCCTCTTAAATACTTTTCCTCTCCCCGTCGCCCCATTTTTGCATAGCACAGGGGGGCAAGAAGGTTCACTGATCAGCTTTGTTGAACATTCTACTTTGGTACTCCCCGTCAGTCTTGTTTTTCTGGGGCACCTCTGAGAAAAAAAAGAGAGAAAAACATATATATCCTCCAAAGAGCAGGAATGAAGAAAAATGGCAAAGGGAAAAAAGTTGAGCCTTGGAGAGGTAAAAGGACCAGAAGAAAGTGATAGAAAAGAAAGCAAAAAAAGACCGAAAGGAAGAATAGAGAAAAATAAAGTCGTTGATTGCCAGCCTACAGATTGATCGATCTTCTTTCCTTCTTTTTTCATCCATACTCTTCTTAGATCCTCTTTTCCTATAGCTGGTAGATTGACTCTTGAGTAGCAACCTTCCGGGTCAACTTTGCAAACTGGCTTCTTACTAACAGAAGAAGGAGGAAGCTGGAGGAAACGACAGCAAAGAAAAAAACGGTTTCCTTTTAAAAAATATATTCTCTGGTAAAGAAAGATCTTTGGACTCATTTTTGACCCTGTGATGACGTAGCCCCTGACTTGACCTTTTCTCTCTTCTTCTTCTTCCTTTTTTTCTCATGGCTTCTTTTTTCTTACTCTTCTTTTACTTCAGCTTGTTCTTTCATCAATTCTTTCGCTCTTTTTTTTATGCCAAAGATTGAAATGAGGAAGAGGTCAGAGTGATTGGGAGGCAATAGTTGTAGAAAACGAAAACTGTGGTAATAAAACGAAGTTTTTATGAAAAAGGATGAGTTAGAAGGATAAAAAGCACGACGAAATATTCGTTTTTTTTCTTTACAGCGTCACATCCCTTCAGCAAAGAGTTTTACAACAACACTGCGAAAAAAAAGGAGAGGATTTGGCTACCTACTTTGCCTCCTCTATACTAACCAAAGCTTCAAAACCCCCGAAAATGAAATCCCGATGAATATTCAATCACGTTAGCTATTTTTTTTTTTTGTACAAGCAAAAATATAGGATTGGTGTTTGATTTCTCTCTCTCTCTCTCTCTTTCTCTTCTTTATCCTTCTTGCTGTGCTTTAATGGATACTCACACACATATTCAACATGCATTTGCTAGCCCCTCGATCCTTTCCCCGCCTACTTCAACGTAGAGAGTTTGATCGGTTTGTCTGTCAGAATTTTAAAAACTGAAATTCCAGGAAATGTGCTGAAGCATATATTACCTTTCATGACATTTTACATACATCTTCCTCATTCATTTCGTCCATTCTGTCTGTTCCTATCTTGCCTCCACTTCCCTCTCTCGTTTGCATACTCTCTCTCTCTCTCTCTCAAGCCACAAACTCGCACACATGAGATACAGTAGAGTCGCCTATGAGTAAAAGCACAGAATGTAAGCTACTTCATGAACGTACGCATCCGCTATGTCATGTTACAAAATAAAGGGGATGGCGCGTTATGTTTAGAAATACATGGATCAATTCTTCTAAAAACACTCCTTCTATTGTGTCAGTGTGGACAGTTAGAGGTAAGGATCTTACAATGCACTTGTTATTCTAATAAAATTTAATCAAAAAAGATAGTGGTGTGGGGGAATTTTATGGACAGAAAATATTTCAGGATGTTCTTATCCATGTTAAGTTTTAACACTACATTTTTATCTTGAGTTGGCAACACTATATAACATCTATCATTGTAGTGTGGATAGCCTGTACTATCTATATCACAGCTGTAAAGTTTTAAGTTGATTGCTTAAGTCAGATTTAATATATTTGGTTAAATCTGTCAATATTGCCATACTCATTGTCCAAACTTCTTCCAATTTTCAACCGCTGTTCTTCTTGCCCTCAACCGTTAAAAGCGTTCATATAAACATTAAATTAAATGTTCTATCACATGAGGCAGGTCTCGTCGAGAAAGCCCATTGCTTATTCCCGACAGTTCGCTGGTTAGTATTCATGTAGCCACCCAGCGCCTGTGGTCAAGTAGTTAATGTCGTGGACTCTTGTCAGAAATCCGATCTGTTCAAGTCTCTCGTCAGAATAAAAGTCAATGTGACACTTTCCTGCCATTATATAGATTGTATAAGCTATCCACACTACAACGTCAGAAGTCATCTTGTAGTGTTTCAAACTCAAGATATATATGTAATCTTGCCAACTCAAGATGGATAAGAGTAACCTGTCATTAAATTCCACAAACCACAATCCTTTTCATTGGACTTTATTACAAAAACAAATGTGACATAGGATCCTTACCTCTTGTTAACTACACGACATGATAGATGGAGTGTTGCTGCAAGAATTAATCCGTGTATCTTTGAAAATATTGCGTCAGCCGATATGCTCAAATCTGTCGTCTGAAGAATTTATTAATTCTAATTTATTAATTTAGAATTTAATCTATTACCAATCATTCTCACACTGTCTAACGTCTACTTAAATCTAATCAGGTTTATCATGTTTGAAACACATTTTAGGCTCGTACAGTGACCGATCGTCCAGTACAGGGTTTATCTCTCACTGCCGAAATCTTTGTTAAGGTATTTTTGACCAAGAAAGGGATTCCTAAAATGTTTTTATAGGCTTTAAAGTTCTGACTGGCTCGGTCTTCAGGAAAACCCGTGTACACACTATGCACGACTCTCATTACACACGTAACCGTTGCACAAGGCACACACAGTTGTCTAAAGGTATTATACATCCCTCGTCTTGTACGGTCACGGTGGCTTGCTTCCCCCACACACTTGTTTTGCTAGTGTTAGCTTTCAGCAGCAAATACTATGAAGGCTTATATAGTGGCATGTTCTTCTGTCCGCCGATAACTTTCGACTCAAGAACTACTAGGGCTAGGAAGGTAGTTGAGGTGTTGTTGAAAAGATCTTGTTGAAGTGAGTCTAACTCATATATATCATACACATTGTGGGGATAGTTCCGGAGATGCGGAGGTAGTTTATAACTTAATAACTACTAGGGCTAGGAATGTGGTTGAGGAGTCGTTGGGGAGGTCTCGCCGTAATCTTTCTAACGCAATATTGACAATCTAAATAGAATGCCCACTGATCAAGCCTGGTGGAGGTATATCTGTACCTTGGAAGTAAACTGCACTATGTCACCCTCTTGCCAAACTCGAAATCAGTACATAATTTTCCACACTTGAGAATGCTTTTCAAGGAGGCATACACAACTAGTTCATTGTTTGTTTTTGTAGAAGAATTGGCAATTGACAACACAACACTATGTCGGAAGAACTTCGAAAAAGCGTTCTCAAATCAACAAATCTATGAACTGAGCTTCCGTTTAATGAAAAGTGACACTGTAAAATTTACCTCCAAGATACAGACAGTCCCAAACTGGGCTTTGCCTCAATTGTTTCTACTAGAAACGAGAGAAGGAAGCTATGATTTCACTTAGCGTCCGTTTGGAAATAATTGCAATAAAGTATGGTACAGAGTGTAATTCCACGGAGGCATTCCCCTAGAAGGACTAAAGAAGCTTTAAATCAAATTGAAAACCTTCCGAACCAAGTTTCAAATCGACCGACCAAACTATACGTACTGATGGATTGTTAGACTCGGAGTTAAATAGGGGCGAGTGATATGAACATGCATCTTTGTATATAAAAATCAGAGAAACAAGTAAAGGACAAGTTATTCGTGTTTAAAGGGTACTGAGTGGAAGGTAGTAAAGGATAATAATGGGCACTGAGTGGAAGGGGTTACCTTGTGAATGGTATTTTCTTTATGGCCACTAGCTTGAAGTCCGACATATTGAATCTTGATTGATTTCCTTAAATGGGAAGGGGGTCGTGTAATATGTCATTCTGGGCTAGAATTTTACGGGAAATGCGTTTTTGAAGTCAGTTTTAACGTAAATGTAATATTGTGAGAGATAATGATGCAGTAGCCTGGAAACACCTATTTCTTCTCGAAATAATCTTAGCATTACCAAGGTATTTTTTGGGCGCATCAATTACCAAGGTGAGACTTCCGAGGTCCACAAGGAAAATATCATTTCTCAAGGAAACTATTATATAATGTCTGATATGAACTTTGGATGTCTAAGACTTCAGATAGTTTTCTTCTATTTCATTACGATGTTTCTAAGTACAGTGTTGCCAACTATATCTAATATAGTTATGTACGTGACAATTTTTAAATTATATTAGTAACTATGACATATTTCTTTCACTTCTTTTTATATAAAAAAACAATTAATAAGATCAGTGCACTCTAGTACAGTATAATATATGGGTTCCACGGCAAAAGGCCGAATGTAAAAAGAGAAAACGGCAAAAAAAAAAAGCAAAAGAACGACTCCAGTATAGCGACTACAAATAGGGCGACTAACACAGAGACCGACTTACAAAATGAGCGATCAACTGAAAGAGCGAATGACAAAAAGACCGACTACCGAAAGGACGAATGTAAAAAAAAAGAATGACAAAAAGAGTGAATGACAAATGGCAAAAAAAGCGAATGACAAAAATACAGAACTACAAAAAGAACGATTACCAAAAGGGCGAATGCGAAAAGAGCGAATGACATATTTTGGCCATATGGTGACTTGTTAATCTCAGTAGGTAATCAAAAACTACAATTTTGTTTTCGCATTATCCTTGTGACCGGTAGTTTGGTAGGTTCACGCTTTGATATCTAGGTAGCTCTGCAGGGACTGTCATAACGTGTCGTTAGTTATACGATAGTGTCGAAGAAATGCGTGTACGTCCATAGAGCTCATGATAACTTTTCATGCACTGTGTAGTGGGCTGGTCGACCAGAACACACCTATAACGTTCTTACTCCCAACGGAATTGCAACTATGGTGGAAATTCCCCGAAAGGGATTCTACACAACTGTAGGAATCACTTGAGGTCAAGAATGACCATAGGTATGTTCTCTTCATATGAACAAAGAAATTGCAACTGTGTGGGAATGCCCCTTAAGAAAATTCATCACATCAGGAATTTCTTATAACCTAAAAGGGTAATTGAAATATGTCATACAAGTCATACAAGTATAGAGCATTAACTGTAAAAAAAAAAAATATGTATATAAGTAAGCCTCTGTTCTTCTTTATAATATTAAAGAGAATATTTATTGATATTAAACGGCATGTACGCCTATATACTTTTCTGAATAACTCTTCTCAGAATTAACTATTAACAAATTTGATGCGCGTGCGACATCTTCCATCCCACTCTGCGGCGACCAACATTAGCACAACTACACTAATGTGTATTGTTTTCTCCTTTAACCCGTATCCTGTCTATGATTTCTGGACAGTTTATAGTATGGCGTTCATTAGTTTTGATGAATAATGTGTTGATCAAAAGGAGAAAGAAGTTGAATGTAGTGAAAATGTGCAAAGTTGGCATCCATGTACGGTTTGTCGCAAATAAGACGTAGAAATCAAATTTATATTTTGCACTTCACGATCTTTTGCTTTTAATTAATATTATATTAAATGGATGCACTTTAGCGGGCTCATTGTAGATGGGTGTACCCTTGGGGTGAGCCTAGATCCTAAAATTAAGAAAAAAAAATGCAAACAACTTCCAGCATATGAAGTTGAAAGCAAACAATGAACAGAAAACTGTGAATGTGTACTTTTCTTTCATGTACGAAAAAATAAATAAAAATGTAGAAATTCACAGAAAACTAAATGTTACTAAATTGTTTCCCTTTCCATAAATATATTTTTATTTCTTATTTAATGTCAGTCAACGTCGGACAGACCTCGTAGTATAGCAATCACTGAACAGAGAAATATATAGAAAATATCCTCTCATCTAGCGAGATTTAAAAGAAACAAAACTAAAATGTATAGAAATGATTTGTATTTCTTGTTCAAATTCTTTCTTCTTATTATTTTTATAATTAGTATTTATTATTCAAGAAACTTTTACAATGACCTTACTACTGCTTGCTCGTGGTCGTAACTGAGTTTGTAGAGAGCTCATTTAACATTCGGAAGCTCATGAGTTCTCGCCCAGCGGCCGCACATATCAGAATTTGCACGTCATGTCCCTGGCGGGATTCGAACTCTCGACCTTCGAGTCGTTACCCTAGCGTCTTAAACCGCCATGGCTATTCAGTCGGCAAAAATAATACCTTGAATATTGCCAGACACTATTTGTTTCTATATCGTACACTTTGTTGTTGTTAATATAATATAAAGAATTTGAATTTATTATGGCATTTAGGCATCTTTAGCTTAGGCCGGAATAGGGAAGGCTACGGCAAACTGTTACTTAACATCATTTAGGCATTCGTTGTAGAAACTTATAGGAACCGTAAAAATCCTGTTAGGATAGTCAGCAGCGGGGCACAAACCCGCTCACTTATCCATAGTCAATTCGAAGTCTGCGATTATACTACCCTTCCCCCAAGAGTTATTGTTAGCTGAATTTGGAATTTGCTACACAAATCAATTAACTATGTTGAATTTATTGATCTCCCAAATCTTAATATGTTTAAAGCAATTAAATATGAACTTGTAGGAGCAAGTAATACAAAAAACGATATCCTACAATGGCTAAGAGTGTGAAAGTGACGGGAATTGATCTCCCAACTAGTGAAAATTTATCAAAAACATTTGCGGTAATAAATGTATGTAGAAAACCATGTTTCTAAATTATTTTTTTACTGTGTTGTAAATAAATTATAATAGTTTATTCTATGTATTTTTATCCTTCCGCATTATTTGTGATATAAATACTCTTTATTTACAGGAATGACCAATTTAGTGCTGAAATTTGGTTTGAGAACATGCTGAGGCACGTTCCACGTCAGCAATACAAGGCAAAAACATTAACATTTTGCAAAAGCTGACTTTGTTACTTAAAGTGTTCTAAATCAAAAGAAACATTACTTAAATCTTTTCTAAAGCCAAACTCAGAATTAAAGCTATTATTGAGTTTGTAGAAAGCGGTATAACAAGCGTAGAGTAGCAGTATAACAAGTATTTAGACTTAGCGTGACACAAGAGGCATCTCAGAAACGCTCTATAAATCACCAAAAGTTTAGCACTAATGTAACCTGTCTTCATATGGTAAAGTCTAAAATATTCTGTCTTGAATGAACTATTAAATTATATAATGCAGTTTGATTTGCAGCATCAAGAAAACTTATTCTGTGATCTATCGTATAGTGAAACAAGTCGCTGCAAAATCGTTGCCGCCACAGAAATTCTCGCAGATAAATTTTGTCAAAACGTTCCTTGTTCTACTGTTTTGCTTTCTGTCACACTGATTCCATGTGATTTGTGGTTGCACCAGTTAAGAGGGTGAACAAAATTGATCGAATGGTTTACTGTAAGGTGTTGCTATCCTTGGTTCGTTACAGTGTTATAATGCTCCCACATGTCGGACATTATAGTAGTCCAGACAGAATATAGACCCTACTGCTGGATGATTGTAGGCAAGATTCCATCATCATGATGGGCAACCGGAACCATGCAACTTTCTTTTTTCTATAGCCACATTTTCGACGCGCGAAGCAGCTTTCGTCGATTTCAACAAATCCTGGTCAACCAATCACAACAGGATTCACAACAAAATACTCGTGACAAAGAGTGGTGTACTTGTATCGGAACGCGTGGGAAAGCCGTTCTGGAAAATATATTGAAAGTCGAATGACTCTGAATCTGACCATTCTATGGACACCGATGGTTTCATCGAACCCAAGAAAACAGCAAAATTCCACAATGTTGCCACAGATCCAGGTATCAAGATCACAAATCGCTATCAGTCATTAGAAGTACAAGAAAATATTGTTCCTAAAGACAATAAATCCAAGCCACCTGCACTTTTTATATATGGCATAGAACAGAAATACCAGTTTACAAGAACTTTGTCAGCTACCTGCAAGAATCCGCTCAAAATTCGTCATACTAACGATTTCATCTGTCTTCAAGCCAGTACACAAGAAGATTATGATAGACTCAAAGCATATTGCCTTCAAACGAAACTACAATTCACTACAGATGTGCCTAAGTCTGAACGGCCTTTCAAAATTGTTATTCGGAAATTACCAGTGGACACCGATCCTAATGATATCCATCAAGAACTTGTTGCTCAAAATTATCCAATTCAAGATGTCAAGCAAATGTACCGTCGAGATCCTACTTCTCATCACAGGATTTACATGCCACTCTTTTTGGTCTCACTCAGAAGGAATTTTAATATTCAAGAAATTTTTCAGTTGGAATATCTATGCCATTATCGTATTGCTATAGAGCTATACAGACCAAACAAATTGCTGCAATGCTATCGCTGTCAGCGTTATAATCACACGCAATTCACGTGCTTCATGAATCCCAGATGTGTCAAATGCGCTGGAGCTCACCTATCCACAGAATGTACCAAAATGGACCGTACTACACCTGCTACATGTGCAAATTGTAAACAAGATCATCCTGCCAACTACAAGGGCTGCACAACCTTCAAGAAATATAAAGCTTCTCGAACGTCAAATACTGACCGACAAACCACTACTACTACAGCAACTACTACCTCGCAGTCTCAACAAAAATCACCATCTACCGTTTCTCAACCTGAACCCAAGATTGATGTCAATAGTAAAGAAAATTCACCCTCTGGAAGCATAAATTTCGGCCAGATCGTACAGAAAATCTCACCACTTGTTCAAAATCTGAATTTCGAAGATGTCATGAAAGTAATTTCTAAAGGATTCACCAAGATACAAACTGCTCAGGACACCAACGTGATCATCATCACTCTCATTGAAATCGTCACCAACATCCTGCAACTCAACGTCAAATAAATAACTACAATACTGTAAGTCAGAAATAAACTTTGCAATGGAGTAACCAATTACCATCTACTGTGATTCAATTTCATCGGCCATCAGAAGACTATAACATCTCCTTTCTCCTCTACAACACAGGAAAATCGTCAATTTTGAATATAACACGGAACTACCACCATCATCTTATTGGTTTAATTTAAGAAATTAACATCCACTTCAAGTGCGCACACAGGCCTGCGACAGTTGCGGCCTGTACACTTCATATACGCTTCTTATCCATCCGTCATACAATCAAATAGAAGTCATGAGCAGAACTGCTCGATACTTCATCCAAGAACGTCATTTTACTCTGCTCTGCTCTGCTCTGGTTCTCTGGTTCTTTTCATTACCCCCACCCGTACGAGACTGACAGTGCTACATGTTTCAAGTTTAAAGGTTGTGAAATTGCGTGGCCCGAAGTTGAGAGTCTGAGATCCAGGGCCATATGTGAAAACGTGGCTGCGAAAACACCGAACTGCAGATGACACCAGAACAAGGCAAGCAAAACAAACCAATTTGGAAGATTTTAATCCACTTGATAAGTTTTTGTAACACATTAACGTGTGGTTGTATCAAGATTGGACTGTTTCAATAAGTAAAATAAAAGGTTTTGTACTCTGACATTTCTTCTGTTAAATTTTTCTTATTCAGTTTCTAAATGTTAAGCTTTTCAGTTTTAATTGATAAAGTATTCCATATTTTTGTCAATATTAACAATTTTGTTTTATACCTATTCCTCACTTCACAGTTATTGGTATGGCATATGATAAAATTGAAACTTTCGGGTACTGGAAAATTTACGGGTGCACCCCTGGTTACAAATACATCCAAAGATACGTTTCCACTCTACCACAGTATGTTCGCTTCACAGTAGCCCCAACATTAGAATCTCCTGTTTGTCCGTTTCGAAGCGTCTTATGTACAGAATTTTTAGAATAGTGAGCATTATCAAATGACTGCCAGAGGGAAACAATGATTCTCGATTATTATTATTATTATTGAGAACGAATTTGTCGATTAGTACAAAACGTCATATTTGCTAGTCTACGTTCTTTTCATTTTATAAGTTCATTTGATTAACACCTGCAACACACCTCGACAGTGGCGAACTGCTTTCAACATTTCTTGCTGAAAGGCTTAGTCAATGCCACGACGATTTTCACTACTAGTACATATTTTTCAACCTAAGATCTGGAAATCCACCTTGTGACATAGTAACTCACTTTCAATATTGTACAACTATAGGAAACACTCTTCGAACACCAGCGTTTATGCCGCCGCTAAAGTAAAATGCTAAGGGCCCGCAGGGCCACCGTAGCTGGACTTCTAGCTCTGATAAGCTACTTTCGTCCTTCGAGTTAATTTGTATAATTGTTTAGAAAAAATATTAGATTTATGTTTGAAATGAACCGGATTAAGCACCAGGGCCCAGGCAGCGCCCCAAGCAAGCCCCCAGAAAATCCACTTTTCCCCTTTATTTATTTGAGTAAGCCCAAAGACATTATCCAGAAGAACAGATCATTTATAAGTAAAATTGCCAGAATTCAAGTCAGGTGAAACTGTAAAAGGATGAAGGATGTTTAGGTAAATGAAGGTGTTGAGAGTAAAATTTATTGGAGTTGTCATCCAAAATACTATTTTGTAATAATTTTGTATGAGCTCAGTTTCGCATCCATGACGAAGATTTGAGTATCTTGTTTTGATCTTATCACTGTTATGTTCCTGTTTTAAATTAAATATGAAAGTAATTCTTTATAAGTTATAATATGCCTCTTAATTCTGTCTTCAATGTGATCTGGTAGGTTTTCCTGTATGAAGTTTTTGTGTCTTGCATTTTCAATATATCTTTTCCTACGTTCTTTCAAATATGAATCAATGGGAACTATGGGAATTCTGTTGTATAATTGAATTTTGTCCGCAGTCCATAATCTTTCCATATACTGTATCCAGTATCTTTCGAACTTTTCTATCTTTTCCAAATTTATGCCGGAGTGAAATAGTTCGTGACCATACATAACCATAGGTCTTAATATTGCTAAGTAAAGTCTAATTTTGATGTTGTGAGAGTTCTGATCGAAAATATGATTTAAGTAAATTGTGGGTTCTGAGTCCTTTTGTCTGTCTTTCTTTAATGTGGATCTTGAAGTTGAGTCTATGGTCAAGGGTAACACCTAAGTATTTTGCGGTTGGTTTGGGTTTGATTTTTGTATTTTTGATTTTTAAAAATTTCTCTTTGTTTTTACGAGTTCCCTTACCTGACGGATAAAAAAGAATGAACTGAGTTTTGTTCTGGTTCAAATGCAGCTTCCATGTTCTACACCATCAAACAAATAAATTGGTTATTGCCTGTAATTGTTTAATTGCAACCTCCACAGTACGATCACTGGTCCAATACGCAGTGTCGTCGGTGAACAGTCCCAGTTTTGTATGTATATTTTGTGGTATGGGAGTGTCATTTACATATATTAGATAAAGGGTCGGACTGAGTGGTTCTGTTAGTTAAGAAATTATTAAGCCAGCGAATGATGGTTGTTGGTAAGTTTAATGAATAAAGCTTGTATAGGAGCCCGTCATGCCAGACGGTATCAAACGCCGAGGTCAAGTCCATGAAGACCGCTGCAGCTTTTTTGCCTTTATTCAATGCTCTCTGGACGTCCGTGGTGATTCTGATGAGCTGATCTATGGTGGAAATTTTTGAACGAAATCCTGCCTGGCTATTAGTGATTAAGTGTTTTTCTTCTAAGTATTGGTTTAATCTTTTGGTAATGACTGTTTCGCATAATTTGGCAATAGTGTTGGTTAGTGTTATTGGACGATAATTATCAGAAATAGATTTACTTTTGTTCGCTTTCGGAATAAAAATAGTGAAGGCTGCTTTCCAAGATGCAGGCAAAAAAAGTGATGCATTAAATAACCGCTTCAAAATTTTGAATAAAATGTTAGGGGCTTTCTTTAGTGCGATATACGGTATGGAGTCCGGACCTGGAGCTGTTGATTTCTTCTTTTTTAATATATTGGTAATTTCTTCTTGAGAAATTTCGTCAAGAAGTATGTCACTGAATCCGTCATTATAATCCCGCCTATCCAACTCAACAATGTCTATGGAATGATCAATTATTGAACGTATATTCTCGGATGTTCTTACTACCTCCCTCTGAATTTCTTCAGGATAATCCCGATCGTCTTTGGTTCTTTCTTTAAATTTATTGTAGAAAATCTTTGTGAAGTCCTTATTATCTATTATAGGAATGTTGTCTATTTGGGCTGGTAATGTCTTTCTTGTTGTTTTGTTGGTTTTTGCCTTAATGGTTTTCCAGAATATTTTAGGGTTTTTGTAATAAGCTTCCTGCAAAATAGATATATGTTCATTAATTTTTTGTTCTCTAAACAGTTTGATTTCTTTTTTGATAATTTTGTTTAATTGGTTAATTTCTTGTTTTAAATAATCGGAGGGACGTTTGTGAAAATCTCTGGAGAGATGATGCTTGTTTCTGATTAATTGCACTAAATCTGCTGGTGATCTTTCTGCTCCAAGAATAATCTTTTCTTGTGGAACCGCATGTTTAAGTGCAGACTGCAATGTTTGCATAATTGTATCATTGACATTGTTTATGTCATCTGTGGTTGTGATGGGAGTGTCTATATTTTCTAATTCTCGTTGTATCATTTGCTGGTATAATTCCCAGTTTGCTTTATTGTAACTGATGCGTGTAATTACATTTTGAGTTTTGTCAAGGTTGAGTCGGAAATGTAAATATATTTCGCCGTGATCTGTTGCTAGACTTTTTTCAACCAGTTTGTAAATAAGATTTTTGTGGATAGCAGGAGACAGCAGAATTCTATCTGGCGCCGTTTCAACATTGTTCATGAAACGGGTAGGTCCTACATTTACATTTATGAACGGTGATTGTAAGAGATATCTGAATAAAATCCCTCCATTGTCGTCCGTTTTCCTATCACCCATTAATGGATGCTGACTGTTTAAGTCAGCAACTAGAACATTTCTATACTTTTCGAGGTGTTTAATTAAAGGTATACTACTAGTGATATTGGTTTGTGGATTTGAATAGAGGGTAACCACATAAACGAAGTTAGGCTGGTGAAATAGTGAGATAAGGAGAGGTGTAGTATTTGCATCCTGAAGTTCTGTAGGCAATGCTATTTCTTGTGCCGAAATACAATTTCTTACTATGATTGCCACTCCTCCCTGTGATGTAGCTTTGTTCTTTCTGAATATATTATATCCTTTTAATTTAATTGGAATTTTTGGAATTAATTTCGTTTCGTTTAAAATGATTATATCAATTTGTTGGTCCTGAGCCAGCTGGATAGTCTCATGAAGCTTCTTCCTAATTCCGTTTATATTTACGAACATAATTTTTAGAATTGAGTTGGATGTTTGTTTGGAACCAATATCATTATTCAATGCCGCCATCATTGACCTGAGTATTGCTTTGAAGAGTGGAAAAGTTAGATTATTGTTTTTTAAAGAATTCTTCTATGGAAACATGAACATGACCGTCAGTAGAGGCAATGATGTTCAATCTACAATTTAGTAATACTTCTGAAGTTTGTTTTATTATATTAGTTAGTTTGTTTAGCTGATCTTGCGGTGTCATTATTGCGAAAATTGAGGTTACCCATTTGACTATGTCAGATTTCTTTAGTTCAGTTGTATCCTCTTTATTATGCTCGTTCTGTTAAGAAATTTGTATAAGAGAACTAACATTTATTTATTTATTTATTATTAAGTTTCAGATACAGCTGGAGTCGCCATTTTACACAGAAACAAAATAACAATGCAACAAACTAAATAACTTTACTACAAACTAAATAACTTTACTACAAACTAAATAACATGAAATTAAATTTTAAACAACACATAACACAGGAATTGATATAAAAAACATAACGATTATACTACACAAGAGGAATAACTCACATATTTGTATTTAGCATTCGATGGAAAGTGTGTTCAGATCCGAAAATATCAATATTTGAATCAAGCTTATTGTACATAACATACATCATGTACATTGATAATTATAGCTTATTTTACATAAATAAATTGATAGTCAGAAGTATAAACGTTACTATTTACTAAATTGAATGAGGTGGATGGAACATTTATAACGTAGAATATTTCAGTAGAAAATTGTGTGCATATTTTCACTAATGTTTTCACTTTACAAATAAAATTCACTTTCCTGAGCGACCCATCTAGCGACAAACGTGGTTACCATTTAGTTTATTATTCTTTAAAAATAATGGAAACGTACCTGGATATAAATTGAATGCAAAAAATAATATTTACTATGAAACAAATTGCATGCTGGTTAGTTCAGAACAGTAAAATAGTATAACCGTGTTCATCTAATATTTTTAAGCCATTTAACCAGATCATAGTTCTCACCATTCTATATGCACTGGCAACAAGCAGATTTACTTTTAACATATACACAGTGCATTACATAAACATCATCTTAATCATATATATATATATATATATATATATATATATATATATATATATATAATTGAAAGTAACGCTCTGTGGGGGCCACGAATACCAAACGGCTTGACCGATTGAAATTATTTTTTGATCATAAGTAGCTGTTGTGTAGCTCTATGTTTTCAAGTGTGTAAGACACCCCTAGCACCAATAAGGTTGGGGGTTGAGAGGGGAGTGAAATGTAAAAATAGTAAAAAAAAAGCCCAATATTAGTTTCGAATACACAGTTTTCGAGGTCTCTGAGATGAATAGTCACACCCCCGATGCCTTTGAAGTCCAAGCTCAACCCCATCCTAGCATCCCTAGGGGTGGGGTAAGGAGGTGATATGTAAAAAAAATAATCGAAAACGGTCATTCGCTCCTTTGGTATTTGCTCCTTCGGTAGTCACTCTGTTTGTAATTCGCTCGTTTTGCCATTCGTTCTTTTTGCCATTCGCTCTTTTTATCTTTCACTCATTTGGCATTCGCCCTTTTGGTAATTTCCTCTTTTTGTCTTTCTCTCTTTTGGCATTCGCCCTTTCGGTAGTTGCTTTTCTTGTCATTCGCACTTTTAGTTGGTCAATCATTTTGTAAGTCGGTCATTTTGTATGTCACCCTATTTGTAGTCGCTATTCTGGAGTCTCTCTTTTGTCGTTCACTGTTTTTACATTTTGATCTTGTGTCGTGCTACCATGCACGATGGCACCTTCATACGACATTTTATATATAGCATTTACAATATTCTGCGAATAGCCCCTTACTACTACCAAGAGGGACCTCCGTGGCCCACAAACGCAGCATATTTATACTGCAAAAATAGCTGTTTTGATTCAACACAGTGCGGGGTCCCAGCGTGACTACCACTTTTGTGTGTTAAATCAACACAACACACGGTGTTGATTTCGCTACTGGAAGAAAAAGTTACGGCTGTAGCAAGATTTGAACATGAGTTGTTCAGTTAGATGTCGAGCGTCTTACCGACTTGTCTAAATCGTCAGACAGAAAAGGCATTAAATGCAAACCATATTTAGTGAACAACATTTGAATAAAACGACTACACAATAGTTTTTTAAATAGTGTAGGGACTCAAATATATGTTGCTGAACCACCAAAACAAACTAAGTTACTTGCACTACCTATTCTATGGTTTTACTTCCTATTTGTCAATTGGGAACCAGAATTCCCATTCATTGAGAATATTCCGTTTCTATGAAAGGAAGCAAGATGACGACAGCCAAACACTTGAACAGCGTTACTGTTTTCTTATCCTAACAACATATCAAATGCTGCGCTTACTTTCATAGAAATGGTACATATTTTCGATGAATGGCAATTCTGATCCCTAACTGACCAATGGAAAAGTGATTAAGTCATGGTATAAGTCGTGAGAGTAACTTTGTTTGTGTTTCGAGTTCAGAAATATTTATTTTATCGTCTATACTTTTTGAATCTACTGCTTTTTTTTTCGTCTTGGCGATTTCGTCAAGTCGGTAAGACGCTCGACTTCTAAATGAGCAACCCATGTTCAAATCTCGCTGCAGTAGTAACTTATTTCTCTCCCAGTACCGAAATCAACACCGTGTGTTGTGTTGATTTAACACAAAATGTGGCAGTCACACTGAGACACCACATGCGTTGAATTAACACAGCATTTTTTTACTGTGTGCAATATAATTGAAACAACACAAACATTAAAAATAAAGCAAGAACGTTGTATCGTCAATAGGATCAAGTATGACAATATTTTTTAAAGATGTTTTGTTGAATTGGAAACATTAAAAAAAATGATAGTAATTTGTAGGCCTCGGAGGACCCACCCTTGGTTCGGGAAGTTCCCTTGTAAGTCGTGATTATGGTAAGGTGTAAAAATTACCTCTGAATTGGGAATACAAAATTAGGATTTTGTACTCCCAATTTTTGAGAGGCAGTGGCGAACCCAGGGTTGAGTTTAGAGGGGTGGTTCGTTGCATTCCAGTTCTTGAAAGGGAACAGATTAATAGAAACAAAAACGAAGGTAAAATACGGGTCCCTCACTGACTCTGAAAAATAGCTAGTATAATGTACTCCCAAAATTTTAGAATCAGTGACGGACACAGAGATTCATATTTTACCATCGTTTTTTTTTTCGATATTGTTCATTTTACTGCGGTCAGCGTTTCGATGTCTTCTAATATCGCTTCATTGTCCCTTCCTAGCATAGGTGTTTTACCTTATTAGGGTCGTCCGCATAAGGAATGACGTTACCGTCATATAACCCTTTCGGTCAGAGGGATTGCAATGTGAAGGTTAAGCAAAACGTCAGATGGAGAGGGAGTCAAGATGGGGATAAAGCGGAACTTGAAGGCTGAGTGATGGTGATAACGTAGTTAAAAGAAGAGAAAGAGAAATAGAGTTAGGATAAAATTGAAACCTGAGATTGAGAAACAGGGAAATAAAAAGACACAAAGATAGAACAAAAGTGAAAAAGTGAGAGTGAGTGTAGATGGACGTAAAGTGTATGCGTGAAGTTGGGTGAGTGGGAGGCCGAAGGGTATTGGCAAGGGGGAGTGAATGTGAGAGTAAAGCGGGAACTTGAAGCGTGAGAGTGAATCAGGTTGACCACGAATTATAAAAGTGTGAGTGAAAGTTATAGAAAAATTGAAAGTTCGGGTTAAGAATGAGGGCAAGACAAAGTCGCAATAGTGAGGAGGAAGCGGGAAACATGACGGTCAGTGAAATGAAGACATAACAAAAAGTGAAAATGAGTGCAGAAGTAAGATATGAGCTTGAAGGTGATAGAGGTTTGCCAAAAATGAGCACTTACCTTTCCCAGAGTCCACACTCTCGCTCCACAAGAAAGGTATAATACGATTCTACAAATTACATAATGTGTGCATCAAAACTGTTTTTCAAAAAAAAAGTTAACATCAAAAATTCTTTCGTAGAATTGCGAAATTGGGGCAAATATTTCATAGGTGAAACAAATCTTAGTTAAGTAGAAAACCAATAGCTAACAGACCAATAAACAACATCTCTTCAAGCAGAGAAATCTCTCTTTCTTCAACTGTCTGAACATTCTGCAATTCAGGAAACGAACTCATTGTGGGAGTCGTCGTACAGTATTTGGAAGCTTCTGGGAAATCCGTTTGGCCTAGGAACTCGAAGCAAGTTCTTCGAGCTATTCAAAAGCTTCAGGAGAGAGAAAAGAGACAGAGACAGAGAGAGAGAGAGAGAGTGGAGAAGTTCTCGTGCGCGCGAGAAACGTTTGTTCGACCATGAAAGTTGAACAACAATGGGAAAGCCAAGACAGTGAAGGAGGAAGTGAAGAAGAGATTAGATCTGCACAAGAAGCTAAGCAGGAGAGGAGCCTCTGGAGGAACTTGGTCCGTAGGATGAACAAAAGGACAAGCTATCCCATTTCTGCGTCAAATACAAAGGAACCTGTTAAAGGTACGGGTAAAATGAAAGACGGAGAGAGAGAGAGAGAGAGATGAAATAACGTTGTACTTAGGACTTAGTTGTCTCTTCTTACTCTCTTTCTCTCTTACTTGACCTTGCGTATATGTCAACAGGCTTTATAATTATGCAACACAGTTTCCGGGTAAGAATTCAAGTTTCTATTACCCAAGACAACCATATTTGGTTCAAGTATTCATTTTGCATTTTAGTTTGAGTAATTTTAATCTCGAAGAAAAGAAAATGACTTTTATTTCAGTTTGGTTAACCTTAAATCGTCTCTTCGATATGCAAATCCAATAAAAAATAATTAAATTAGAACCAAAGTCACAAACCACAGTTGTACTTTTACGGGTAAGAAAGGTTTTCTACAAGAATCGTAAATCACGCATCGCTTATAAATACGTAGAATAAAGATATACTTGTTGGTGTGTTTTCCCAATTATTTTAGATTTACTGCGGATATTATAATATTTGTAATGATGTGTTGTAAGTGACGAGACTGAAACAGTGCTAAATCTTAAAAATATGCCTCTCAGGATTTCCTCAAGATACGGTCCTGGGGCCATTATTATTAACTAACTCTATGCTAACGGAACTCGCAAGCTTATCACCGTAGTAACAAATGTTTGCCATTGGATCCTATCCTGGGTAACATCAAGCCAGTTTTCATCAAGAACACCTACTTCTCGAAATTCTCTTCTAATATTGTCCTCCCAACGTCGTCTCGGTCTCCCCAATGGCCTCCTTCTATCCATCCTTCCAACCAGAATAGAATATAATCTTTGTTTTTCCCCAATTCGAGCTACGTTGCCTGTGTACCTTAATCGTCGCGATTTTATTATTTTTACAACATCTGGTGAATCGTACAGTCCGTGGAGTTCTTCATTATGCAGTCTCCTCCATTCTCCAGTCATGTCGTCCCGTTTCCGCCCGTATATCTTTCTCAAAAGTTTATTTTTTCAAATACATATAATTTATGTTCATCTGCTAGGGTCGTACTTCAACTTTCGCAACCGTAAAGTATTACCGGCAGAATAACAGTTCTGTATATTTTTAATTTCAATTTCCTTGATATTAATCGCGATGTTAGAAGTTTTTGGACTGAATAGAAACATGCGTCCCCCGATACTAAGCGACTTTATTATTTCTTCCATGTCCTCGTTTTCGTTTGTTATGTATCCTCCCAAGTATTCAAATTTGTTTTTTCTCTATGACCTCATCCCTAATTCTTATGTTTTTATTTCCTTCATTCCCTGTGCTTCGGCTTGTTATCATGTATTCTGTTACTTTAGTTTAGTAATGACTTTTCGAACTACGTACCTGACAATGACTTTTTATTCGGAATAAACATTTGATAACAATATTACAAATATACAAATGTAATAAATAAAGCTTTTAAATTATTAGCATTCATAATTATGCCAAAAAAGGAATTTAGCAAGACTTTAACATCAAAAATAATCTAGGGCTTTTCGTTTGCCCCAAAATAGAACATGGTGCTACAATTTTAAATTCATACGAACTAAAATACCACTATTAATTTCGGAAAATACAATCAAAATTTCTTAAAGACCTTGCTTTTGAAGATACTGGGACTTTGCTTTTTATAAAAGCTACAGGACAATTATTAACTTTAATATACACACATTAAATCAAAGACACAACAGTACTGATATATTATTTCTTCAGAAAATAGTTCAGTATAATTTGCATTGTACAAAACATCGGCGTTGCTGTTTCAGGTCCCGGTACTTGAAACTCGCGTGAAAAATTCTAGTCTCTTCTACGACAAACAAGTTAGAGCTGCGATTTTACTAACAATTACAAAGGTTTCTTGACTTGATTTTGGCCACGCAAGCATTAATAAAGTAGGTTGGCATCACTGACAACTGCAGTGATTATGACACAGCACTTTTCTATTGTGTCAAGTAATGTTTATCCCAAGTTTGGTGCAGATAGGTTTAACTGAATTGAAGCAATTTGAACAATTGTTTTAATGGGTTGGCAACGCTGAACTACTACACTAATCAAGACAGTTCCGGTGGCTCTGAGCTAGTCTAGCCAAGGCATTTCTAACGACACCTTAACCACATCTCTACACGTTGTTCATAATAAATATTTTTGGGCACGGGCTGGCAACATTGACAATGGTTGCCACAGTATGTTGCTACTGAGATAATTAATGTTTATCCCAAGTTTGATGTTGCTATGACTAAAGCATCGGAAACGATTTAGAAAAGTAATTTTATAGAAAATAGGTTGGCAACACTGGCAACTGGGGGTTCTTGAAGACGTTGACTCCTTCAGTACTTTTCAGTTGTGTCGAATCAAGTTTCGTGCAGCTATGCCTAATTGAATGGGACAAATTTGAACAATTGGTTTTAAATAACGAATTGGCAACACTGAGCTACAGCAACAATGAAGACGTATCCGGGGGCTCTGAGGTAGTCTAGCCTACACTTTTCCAATGTTATCTCAAGCATCTCTCTACACCTTATAGTTCCTGAGGTTTAATTTGTAGACGCGGACAGACTGACGGATAATCTGAGCGGGATTATAAGGTTCCTTTAGTTATAGCTTTGCTATTAAGGGACGTATAAAGTCAAGTGCCAACATATTGTTGTAGCCACCAAACTGTAGGGTGTAAAATAATCTGTATATAATTTACAGTTTCTTGAACATACGTTATATACTCAGACACGAGCTTTAGGGGCGCAGAATGAAGATTTTTTAATCTTACGTTTCTCGCATTCAAATAATGGATCTTACTTGGCACGTGGCGGACGACTCAATTTTTCGGATCATTATAAACTCTCACTACGAGGCATCTGCATTGATTTCTTGTCTCAAAATCTGTCAGTGATTTTAAGAACTCGACGCGCATGCGCGCAATCGCACCACCACTGCTGTAAGAATTAAGAACGGAACTTACTTTTCGGACGTACCATGATATAGTGTAAGATCTTGATATAAAGGAAATAATTTGTAATTCTTTCGCACTGCATGAATTGCAGGAAAAGTCCTCAACAAAATTCTTCCGATTGTAGTGGAGTACCTCGACACCCCGCAATGTGTAAATGGTTCAGCTGAGCCAAGATCTGTTGAATTAACAGGTTGGTTCACGCAGAATGTCATTGAAGTTTTCTAAGAATGTTAGAACTAGAGGAATAAGCGAGAACTTAACGCAAAAAAAAAGCTGGTGTCCACAGTCTGAATTTTACGAGGATCATAAAGATTTAAAGTAAGGATTGCCTCACAAAAAGTTAACATTGATTAGTGACGTCACAGAAGGATAGCGATCCAAATGATTGGTTGGCATACATGTATTGATCAGCAAGTTTAACGATTACTTTCACATTAAATTTGTATCACTTTGCTAAATTCTGGTAATGCAAGTGAAAGTGGCTGATTGACGTTGTGATTTTCGGACTTGAGTTTATTAATCCTCTATTTCCAATAATCTTGGAAATGTTCAATGACGTGAAGCAACCTGTTAAGTCTATAAATCTTGGAGTTTGGGTGCTAGGAATGTTTCATACACACATAAAACTAAGCGTTCCGTGGTAGTATAATGGTTAGAATGTCTTGTGTAAGTATTTTGTGTAAATCTTGTGTAAGTATTTTTATTGACAAACCGATTGCGTACACTTCAACAAACAGAATATTTTCAGAGTCATAATAATAACATCAAAACAGAGTAACGTTTGTTAACTATGTTATCTGTAGTTTTGCACTTAACCGTTATTACGCATAAACGAGAAATGTATGAATTCCCATGTGAGATTTTCAACAGGAAACGATCAGTCTAAATAAGAACAAGCCTCAGAAATCGTTGACAGTTATTTTCATGAATACTTTTCACACTGTCATTACCATCTTTTGACTTTGGCCTTATCTCCTTGAATGCGGAAGGGACTCTAACTTTAAATTACCAAACTTTTCAATGTATACATCGGCTCACTTCTATGCACAAACTCATCTGGAAAATGTATGCATTTCCACTAACTTCAGCAAGTAGAACATATCCTTATGGCGAGTTTTAATCAAATAACCTCGTACTATATTTATAGTCCTTCTTCAGTTTATTGACGTACTGATTCCGGAGAACCAGACTTCGGTGTCTTATTTAATTTTGCCACGACTACCTAAGCCGTAAATCCTTCATGCAAAAGTTATTTCTATAAACCAACTTGCACCGACGCTTCAATTCTGGAACGAACAGCTGCCGCATCAACTACGAAGATACTCGACGTAAGGTTCCACACTATTTATTCCTAGCATCGGAATCGAACCCTAACGTCCCGGAGAAATTCCCATATATTTCTCCTACTCTAATCTGTCCCTTGCAATCGTTACTAAAAGCAAATAAAATTTCAAAGAATAAGGTCTCACGTTCTGCACAAGATAATTATGACTTTGAGGCTTGAAATATAGACTTGGATAACATGCCAAACACAGAAATATCAGTAAAAGATTATGAAACATATTTTGCTTATAGGTATTTAAACAGTTGTCCTATATAACTTTTTTACTGGGTAGATTGATTTTATTGCACTGAAGGTTAAATTCTTATTTTCAGCACCAATAGATGTCACTAGTTGTCTTTAGTATTTTTTAAACACAATGTATAAAAACCTGACAATATTATCCTTATGTAGATTGTCCAAAAATGTTCCACAAATCACTGAATTCACAGTAAAATAGAACTGAACCTAAGCATTCTGAAAATTTTATATCTAATAATAATGTTAAAAGTTCAGTAAAAACTAGATAGATTTTACATTTCAAAATGCGAAATAAAATATGTTTTGAATCGATGAGTAATCGATACATGTTAATGGATGTTGCAGATCTACAAGAAATCAAGTGAACTACAAAGAACATAAAGGAAGTACCGATAAAATCTGTATAATTCTATATAAAAAGCATAATCTTGTTATCGTAGTGGCATAATGCTCTGCTGTTTTGATGACAACGCTGCCATGACATCACTGTGCCAATCGCACAGAAATATCGCTGAAAGTAATGACCTTGAGTTATTTTGAAGAGAGTTTTATATTTTGTTCACAAAAGCAAAAGTAATCGAAACAACTACAAAGTGTGAGTAGTGCTTAAAATCAACAACATTAGTGTTCTGGAAAACGGGGCAGGTCCTTCAAGGCAAGCTAAGAAAATTGGAAGCTTTTGAAATGTGGTTATGGAGAAGAATAGAAAGAAATCAGCTACATACACAAAACGAGTAATGAGGAGATTCTGAAGAGAGTAGATGAAAGGCTAACAATACTAAAGACAGTAGAGAAGGAAAAAGAAACCAGTTAGGACACTTCAGGTGCAGCGATTGTAAACTGAGGGATGTATGGTTGGGAAAAGGAGGAAAAAGAACCAAACTCCTTGAGAGTATTAAGGAAGATGAATCATATGTTGCGACAGAAAAAATGCTGAAGATTGTAATGAATGGAGAGGGCTTAGCACAAAATTATACTGATTTTATATTTTTACCAGCTGATCTGCTCGCCCGTTGGGGCGGGGTGAAAAATGTTGACAACACTATCAGTTGTACGACTACTACTACTAATGCTAAAATAACAACAATTACTACTACTACTGCTACAACTACTGCGACTACATCTACTGCTAGACGTACTACTGCTACAACTGCAAATCCGACTAGTACTACTACTACAACTACTACTACATCTACTAATACTACTAGTAGTAGTCGTGATCTTAGGTATTAGTTTCTTCAAATCTTAGTAACTCAATCGGAAAATAAATTAAAAAATTAAATAATTTATTTATTATTTCTGGTTTGCAACAATCAATTATTTATTCCCCGTGGTGTGACTTGTAATATTGTCGTGAATTGTTCTTTGTTGAAAGGAACGCGCATGCCATTCTCATATTTCACTCTTTAAGAGGTTTTCCCCCCTGCCCCCTCGACAGGTGTCGACTGGAAAAACTAAGAAAGCAGTTGCTAATGCATTCAAAGGAAGAATATTGGTGTAGAACATTAAGTATCGAGCTCAAATAGTTTCCGAGTTCTCACATTCCACTCCTTATAGGTTTCCGCCCCCTCAGTCCCCACCGGCGGATGTCGAAACGAAAAACTAAGTAAACCCTACTTGTTAATGAATTTAAATGTAGAATGTTCATGCCAAACTTCAAGTTTCTACATCAAACGGTTTCCGAGTTAATACCGCCTCCCCCTTTTATCCTGTTTGGAGGGCGCTAACCAAGGTCATAATAGTGTAGTCATTTTAAGCCAATGTATAGAAAGTTGTGTTATGGAAAATTAAATTACTTTTCAAATCAATATGTGCATGCACCTGAAACGTTAACAAGATTACATAAGTTCTCTCAATATATGCATTAATTTGCGTATAAGGAAAACAAATTTGCTCACGTCATTCAACAGAAAATTCTAAAAAAGGAGACCAAAAACCCTTTCGGAAGAAATTTTTGGCATATCATTTCTACCTGTTGGGTGCGGTCATATCAAATAGTGTTCAAAAGGTGAGTGAGTGGGCATAGAGCATTTCCTTCCTCTTTAGAGCAAATCAAAGAGGTTTTGAAGTAGTCATATGAATTTTAATAAGAGGAATTCATTAATTGGAGGAAATGATTAATAAGAGTAATTTATTAATAGGAGGAAATGATTACTAACAGTAATTTATTAATAAGAGGAATT
>JAGDQP010018257.1:0-11859 GCA_022664845.1 Lepisma saccharinum
GCCCTGGAGTGCAGAATCAGAGACAATTGTTGCAACCAGTTCTTCCTTTACGCCTGGCATCTCTTTTGTCCAGAATTCTTTTTGTTTTGTTTGAATGTGTGAAACATGTAAGAAACTGTAGAAAAATGTTGAAAATAAGAGTAAATCCTTTTTCAAAATACCAATAAAATGACCTAAAAACAAGAAAATGACCAATGAACCGACAAATGCAAAGTAATGTAAAATAAAAACAACCTTTTCTTTTTGCTTCAGTTTAGGGTGAAATGAGTTTTTATTATAATCTGCATCGTTCCCAAACTTTCAGGAAAAAACTTCATCAAATTCCGAACTCTGGTGATCACGTACAAATTAAGATAATATTTTTTGTGTTCTTTACATTTTAGTTATATCGCTGATTGAGAAAAGAAGAGAAATCAACTTTTGTTCGAAAACAGTCATATAGGAATAGTTCTAATTTCATCATCAAAACAAATAGCATAGGAATGAAAAAAAAAAAATCCATGTTGGACGGAACTACGGTGGTGGATTCACGAAAATTTGACGATACCTGTGTACTGACGACACAATTGTTGAAAGTCCATCATTCCTTGGAGGGTTGATCAAAGTAAAGTTACAGAAAGCTTGTGGAAAGTCAATGGTTTCAAAAATTCATGCCTTAGTATTATTATTTTTATCCGGTAGATGACAGGTAACATGTCAACCCTCTGGAGAATACGATATTCAAAATTGTCTTTATTGAAGTGGGTAGAGGTTCAGCCTATGGCTATTCCGAAGACAAGAGATTCACGGAAAGGTAATCCTTTGCAGGGCAATAAATAAAATATATAAATCACAGCCTTATTCGATCCACTAGTGGATGAGGCCTCTCCCCGGAGGGAGTAGATCGGTCTACTGCTCCCACGCTGACCAGATGAGTTGGGAGAGGAGAGCCGAAGCTCTCACTGTGATCGCCACTGTCTTTTATTCATAGTAACTCCCAACTGTATCAAGATGCTGGGTGGGCACCGTTCCAGACCCATACGTGTTGGAAAAATCCTTGGCAGCGCCGGGAATCGAACCCGGGATTTCTCAATGCGTAGTCAGCAACGCTAACCACTAGATCCTTGGAGGGTAATATTATAAATCCATTATTTTATTCTGGGGGGTAGTCAATGGCAATATATCGGGCTATATAAATATGCTAATTTACGTAGACTTTACAACAATATTAAAGCAATTTTTCGCACTCAGATATTGAATAACACATAATAACAATGAATATCGCGGAAATAGTTTATAAAACTATTAAATACTATTTAGAAAATGAACAAAGCAAAAATACTTTAACTTTATTTTCCCAAAACCTACGATCTACAATTTTCATGTATAGACTGCTCGTCCATCTGTCTTTGAGAGTCAGTGCCATTGTCTGTGCATAATAATAATCAGAGGTGAATGATAATTCAAATGAATACGTTCTATGTGATTATTGACAATCATATTATTCAAAATGTAATATTCATAGTAATTCGAATTTAAGATAATTAGTAGAGCAAAGATAATTTATAGTAGCTTAAATGTTTCTTTATGAAGAAAACCAAGCATTCAAAGAGCCAGGGACGTATTTAGGGGTGGATCCGGGGATCCGGACCCCCCACAAAACTCAGAGTTTTATGAAAAAATAGTATAACTTCAGGCGTAATTACACATATTTAATATACAGTACATTTCATGCCCAGGCACACCTCGGACCCCCTCAGTAAGCCCTTGGACCCCTCTCAAATTCAAATTCTGGATACGTACCTCCAAAGAGAACCTTAGAAGTCGTTGCGATAATGGAGCAAGTGCACGGATTTTTAAAGAAATTCGAAAACAGGGTTATTTTAACATATTTACATTTTGCAATCAGCAATTCAATTCAACTAACTGACGATTTGTTAAACAAGAATGCAAAATCCACTTTTAGTTCATCGTAAACTAGGGGCGAATCCAGGATTTTCGTCAGGGGGTATCTCCAGAATAGACAAGGGATATTTTCGATATACTTTTCCGATAAACAATTGAAAACCTCAATTCCAAAACATCCCAAGTCTATCGGAGTATTTTTTTCAGGGGGAACAAAAAACAGTCCAAGGACGTGGGATGTTATCCTATTCAGCTGAAATTATTTTGTATTAAAAAAAGTTTTTTTTTTTTAGTTGGAGTAAGGATGTAATATTAAGCCCTTGGAACAAAGATGCCGAAGAATAGAAAAAAAGAAAATGCGAGAAAAGTGGATGTTTTGCAGTGTCTCCAATTTTTTCGTATCGTATTTCCACTCATATTGATACCAGGAAATATAAAACACAAAACCATTCTCACGAAAAAATAATATTAAACAACTTTAAACTTTCTATGAACTAATACTAAAAAAAAGCGCACCAACCGCTCCCCCTTTTTGGATTCGTCACTGCCGTAAACCTTCTTCTATAGTCTGACACTAAATATAGCAATTCACTACTAGTGATCACACGACTTGAGTTGGAACTTGAATTTTATTTATGTCCTTTAAATATCTAAGGCTCAGGCCGGGATAGGTGAGGGGAAAGCATTCGGGAAGGTGTCACGGTGTCGACCAGGGCCTATGTTGAAGATGCCATCCCAGGATTTGTCTGTTGTGGCTGAGGAAAAAACCTGAAAAACCTCTGTCAGGATCGAACCCACGACCTTCTGAATACTACGCCAACGCTCTAATCACAGATCTGTGACAAGCAGATTGCAGAATGAGATTTACAAAACTTCGATTTTTATTTAGAAAATCAAAAAAGTTTTTTTTTTTTTAATGCAATGGTTTCGGCTGTGAATATAGCTATTTAATATCTAAACGTATTCTAAAAATAGTTATGTAAATTGCTGGGAAAAATAAAAAATATGCTGTTCCAATTGTGTGTGTTTGTGCCAATTCAAATTGAAATATTAATTTAGATACGTTCCATATGTCAAGCAGTACTAATTACTTATATGTGGAGCGAATGTTTGAGTATAAGAACTTAGAGAGACATTAAAAAGTCAGAGTCGGTAAAATAAACAAGCAACGCGGAAGAGAAGCAAGTATGTAGGCGGTGTGAGAAATTGAATATTTTATTTAGTGGAAAATGAAGTAGGTATATATTTTTTTTGTATGAATATGCATATTTAAAAAAAATAGCAACAATTTTTGTTCTTAATTGTTTTTCTTTTGTTTTGTCTTTCATACCCATAAACTGTTATGGTAATTTTACGTTTATTGCTTGGCGTAAATAACATGTTTTTCTTGATTGAGAAGTTGTTTTTATATTGTAATTAAGTACTGACATACGCAACCGACGAAGCGAAAAGAAAAGGTTGATTTGCTTGCTTCAACAAACTCCATTTTCTTATTTTTTTATATTAATTATTAATATATTTAAATAGAAAACTGTTATTTCTTTATTTTGTATTGGGAGAGGTAAAGACAGTTGTATCACAATATTTGCAGTACATAAATCATTAAGGTACCCATCGAAAGCCAATAATTCCAACTTGTTATCTCCGTTTGACCCAGCTTAAACAATTTTTGCTTAAGTTGGTCCTCGTTATGAATCGTGATTAGCATCCCATTCAACTGATAAAATCGTCTAACGGTATTATTAGCATTTCTTAACATTTAAAAAGGTCCGTAGTAATTTAAAAAAATAATATTTAGAGCAAAAGTATTATCACATAGCTCTATTGCCGTAAGTTAACGGTCGGATTATTTACTAGTGGCGGCTTTTCAACTTCAGCACGTGTAGCCTCACTTCACTATATTACATTCATAATAATTTTCAAAGAATGCATATAAAAATATTATAAGGTTAAAATGTGCTTATCCTTCTAAATGTTTATGAGAATGATGTCCATTATTCAAATTCACACTGGTGGACCAATCTTTTCAAGTCTGCTGCCTTTGAACAGAAGACGAACCACGATAATGTCTATAAACCCTAATAATTATCCTTTTCGTATTCATCTCTTCTTATGCAACTCGCACTCGCACTCGCACGAGACAGTATGATAGGCATTGATTTGATTATTTCACTTCGGCCTGCATCACCAGATGGGAGCCAGGGGCGTAACTAGGCTGGGGCAACCGGGGCAGGGCCCCGGGACCCACGGGCTCAGGGTGGCCCGTCGGCTCTGTTGTGAATATACGTAAAACGTAAGTGCGAAATTCAGTCCGTCAGAAAAAGTATTTTTTGGAAAAATGAAAAAAATAAAATAGACTAAAATAAACCATGGTAGTGATACGGTACTGCTGGTGTATTACATGTATGAATGGAGATATGTTATCTTCCCCCACCTCCCTGCTCGACACGTGATGTCGGTGTTCTTCGATCAAGACTGTCCCGCGACACAATGGAGTAATTGTGTTGCCCAATTGACGGCAAAGCGTTTCCTTATACATATCAAAGCGCGGCGTTGGAACAATATTATTGTAAATAATTAACGCAATTTATCATTAACATTATATTTTTTTCATTATTCAGCTTTCTGTGTAGTCAATTATTATTCAATGATACACACAATAGTTACACTACTTTCTTTTGTTGATTTTTATGTTATGGATGACAATATTTATATATTGCACAGACTGGAAAATATTTCTAATTTAAAATTGATTTTGAATGGTGTTAAACGAAAAGTTTAATTTTTTGAAGTATGGGTAATGAAGATATGAGATTGTGATGTTCATTGAAAATTCAAATAAAAACTGAAAATTTCTACAAAGTGTTCTTTCATCCTGCTTGAAAAGTTTATTCAATTTGGAAAACTTAAAAATTCTTATATTCAAATTATAGTATTTTATTTATTTATTTATATTAATTTCCCAGGACTAAGGCTTATATCATTTTCTTCCGCCTGGTAAAAAAATACAATTTGGAGAACAATATCCAACTTAAAATAAAATACAATTAGACCTATGAAATGTAAAGTACCTTAAAAAGGTACTGCTCATATACCTCCTGTGCATTATTGTTATTTATGTCTGAAATAAAAAAAACAAGGTAATTATATGACCTACATTTTGATGGTCCTGAGCGGGGCGCTGGCAAATCTCTGGCCCGGGGCCCCGCTGGGCCTAGTTACGCCCCTGGTGGGAGCAACAGCTATTGTAATATAAATACAACTAATTGAAACGAAAGAAACATTGGTGTTACACAATTAATCAAGGAACAAAATATTTGGGCCTGATTAGAGAAGGTTCTTCTCACGTACGATCAAAAATTAGGAATTACGGATTGTCCAGATAACCCTGGAAATTTAGGGTAACAGTTGATAAACTTGATTTTACTATTATTTACATACAATTGTTTTAGTAGCATTTTAGCTGTTTTCTCCTCTGAAGTGATGCAGTATACACAATTAGATAATATTACAGGCATACACATTTTCCTAGGAAAAAGAAGTTCGCTTGAGGAGCTACAAGTGTGTGTGAATAATGGAAACATTCCTAGAATTAATAGAAAGGAATTTTTCTTTGAGTTCATTACATGATCGATTACATTCTCAGTATTCTTTAACCACCGTCTAATATGTTTGTGTCACACAAACACAAATCTTTTCTGTATGTACAAATATAATCCAGTTCCGTTTAGATTAAAAGAAACACGGATGTAAAAGTAAATTAGATAAAAAAAAAACTATAAAGACTAAAAAAATGTAATCAAGGAATACAATATTGTTGTCTGTTTTAGTGAAACGGACAAATTAACAAAATTTTAAAAGAATGCACAAAAGTGAAAAGATCTTTTTTTTTTTGACTGATAATGATCGAAGATAATAAAGAAACTAGGCTTTAATGTGTTCTAAGTTCCATGAAAGACTATAGAAGCTCATTTGAAGACCTGAATTGCAAAGCATCCCAAGTCCACCGGAGTATGATTTTCAGAAGGAACAAAAAGCAGTCCAAGGGCTTGGTATGTTACCCTATTCAGGTGACTTTTTCTTATTAAAAAGGGGATTTTTGTGGAAGGATTAGAATGCAGTATTTATGCAAGTGGAAAAAATGCAAATACGAAAAAAGTGGATTTTTGGAAATTATTAATAAAGTGATAATTTCACGCTGTATGTTAATTTATAAGTACGTAAGTTTTCCTTGCACGTATGTTTAAGTTGAAAAGTGCATTGTTTATTATTCCCTGTGTTAACTATAATCAGTGTTATTTCTATTTCGTTTTTTTTTTTTTTTAAATGTTTGTGAGATGAATCTGTAGGATGAATACCTGTACAATACATTAGATAGTCCTATGAAATAGTTAAGAAGACCCAATGCAGAAATACAGATACCAATACAATTATTGTCCATGCCATATCTCATTGGGCGATACGCATTTCTTTTTCAACACACGCTAATTCAAAATTTGACCGGTCAAAATTGACAAGAAATCGCTTTTAATGCTCCTTTAATGCGCTTTTATCCAGGGATTCTGCCAAGACTTTAAGTTTTGGGGAAATAAACCCAAAGTTACTTGGGTGTAAGTAGAGTTTTGCATTCTATCGATTTTAACAGTAAGGTTAGGGGTATATATGCTCTAAAATTAGCAAGGTAAGATTCCTAAATACGTATCTGAAGCTTAATATGTCTTCCATGAGACATACTTACACCACTGACATCTTTTACTGCACCTCTGAAACTAAGAAAGAAATAAAGTTTTAAATAAAAACGAGAGTATCAAAATGTGGAGAAGAATTATGAGACTACTAATCGTGAAAAGCTAACTTCACAAGGAGCGTTCAGAACACTCCTTTTGAAAGTCATGCTAAATTTTCCACACTTCAGTACGCGAAACAAACGGAATTCTGAAAAGATGTGAAAAAGAATATGAAAAGTTCTGGTGCTTCTTGACTTCACAGAAAAAATTAAAAAAAATAAAAAAATAAAGCAAGTGCTAGTCATGGTGAACAGAAATGTTATCTGTTTAATTGTTAATAGTATTGTAATGTTTCTAATTATCATATTGTTTAAACGAATAATGTATGAAGAATAGCGATTGTTTCGGCAGATTTACAAGTAAAGGCGATTGTCTTGCGAACACGAAAACAAAAGAGAAACGAAAAACGAGCAGCTCGAGTACGCAACGATGAGTTTTCTTTATAAACTGACCATTTAAATAAAGTCATAAATGATTTCAGCCTGTATTTAATTCTCCGAATAGGCAATAAAATTTTCGCGCCAAATGTTCACGAAAATTTATTCTGCTTTTTCATCTTATGAAACAACATGTTTGGGATTTGTTTTCCAACTTAGCCTTTTTAGCACATTATTGTTGGTTAAGAACAAATGCAGAGAATAATTCACCTGCATTTAATAACGTATTATGTATAAACAATGAATTATAAGAAACAATTCCTGAAGCAATAAGTAGAATTAGCAACCTGAAACTCTCCCTGCCTTTCAGTAATGGAGGGTAAAATTAATTGGGACAACGAACTGTACTGTAGTTCACTCACTGCATAGTAATAAACTTCATTTACTGATCGTGCATGGAATTCAGCATTGCCAACTTACTTATTTGGTGACCAAATCTAGGCAAATTTGTTTCTAGTAATAAAAAAATCATGTTTCCATTGTTCGTCACGTCATACAATGTCTCTACCTACAAAATCAGAAATGTTACCCCATTTGCAACATAGATTTTTTTGTTAATTTGGTTTCTGGTGTGGGTTAGTTCAATTCTCTATTGTCGGTTTAATTCCTAATTTTGAGTGTATTTGATAAAGAGGGATTTTACTAACATATTTTATCCATAAATATTTATTTCATGCACAAAAAAACTTTGTGTGTGTAAATGGGTTAAAATTAGTTTTGGGTGCATACTGTCCTATAAGATGTCAAGCTAATATTATTTTTCGGGGGGCACGTTTTATTATATTGGGTTGGTGCGAATAAAATGTCCGACCAGGTGTGTCATGTCGAAAGGCCAAAGAAATGGAAACTATTGTGAGCTATAAATCTTAACGTCCTTCTATCATCTTTCAGATCTAAATTGCACCCGCCCCATCCTGCATGCCAATGTAATGCGATACCAGCATTGCTAGACTTGAAACCGATCTTGCGGAGAAAGCTATCGAGCATCTTGCGTTGCCAACTCAGAATAAAAAGAAGCTAGACATTATTACTGTATAGGGTTCTTGTTTTTAGGAAATATTTTGTTAATATTGCAATATTGAACAATATTAGCAACGAATGCATCTCTTATCTTTCGTCCTCAGAATTAGCCATGTACCCCAGGAATATTCGTAATTATGTCAAATATCTATATATATTTAAAAAAATCAAAGGTTGGAATTTGTCGGTTTTAAATAGACAGATCACATGAGATAAATACTTGGCTGAACGTATTACCATTAATAAAATTCTGAGCACTTAGTTCAACTCGTAAGCAAAAAATAATTCTTGTAATCAGGAATTCCGCCAGTATTTTCAGTTTGCGTGTCTGTGTAACGTCGAAATTGCGACGGTGTAAGTGTAGTTTTGCATAGTTTCTATCCAATTTTTACTGTAAAAAAATTAAAAGTTGGGGGGTGCTCTCGTGGATTTGGAGGGTGACAATTCCCCATAGGTGGATCTAGCGGAATCACTGCTTGTAATACAACTACGAGACCATAAAATTAGGAAGAGAAAAAGAAATTGCAAATGAAGATTTTCTTTCAGAAAATTAAAACCACTTAATCTACCTGAAAACAGGCATTTTAAAATTCACAGAAGCCATGTAAAAAAAAATCCTGGTTTGAATTTGAATTTTATTTATAGTCAATAGCTTCACACCAAGACTAAAGTTTTTGAAATCTTAATACAGTACTTTCATGAAAATAAAACATCTGAGTGTGGTGGAAAAAATGTTGAGTCTGCCACCCTGATTTTTGTTCGCAGCGGGACGAATCAAAGAACTCGCCATCTTCGGCCACACACTATTGCCATCCCTCAGCCAATGATTGGATTCCATGGTGAAAGGAGTCTGGCCTGCGATGCGAAGAAATCCTCAATTGCATGTTGCACCGTCCGATCATCAGGGCAGGTCTTCTCTGCCAAGAAGTGATCGACATGCAGGAAGAGGTGGTAGTCAGTGGGAGAGAGATCGGGGGAGTACGGCGGGTGAGGAAGGGTTTCGTACTGCAACTCATGGAGACGCATCCTGCACCGTTCCTTGCGCGACGTGTGGGCAAAAACATGAGAACATTATGTCTGTTGACCATTGCTGAATGCTTGCGGACAAGTTTACGGTACATTTCCTGCAGTTCATCACTGTAACGATCTGCAGTGATGGTTTCATCTTTCCTGAAAAAGACATGATGGATCACCCCCACCATAGACCACTATACCAGCAAAAACTCACCTTCCGTGGGTGGAGAGGTGGATTAATACACAGTTGTGGACGTTGATCGCAATCCAATCGTTGTCCTGATCGTTTACGACTGTCATAGTAGATATTTTTTTTTATCTGAAGTGACAATTCGATGCAGGAAACCTTCCCGCTTATTCCTTACACTCAGACAATTGCAGCACACCTCCAGTTCAATTGTATACAGCGACCTTGGTGTAGGCGGTAGAGTGTCGGTTTACTGCTTCGGACGCCCGGGTTCAATCCCGAGCAGTCCAAATTTGATCCTTTTTTTTCTTCAGAAGAACATTTCTACATACTGATATGAATTACTAGTAAATGCTCCCATTTTTATGCGCTTTGGAATTGTGCATGCTTTATTGGCGTGTTAGCGAGCGAAGACTGGTAAATGGTCAAGTTAAACTTTTCCCGTGTATGGGAAGATAACACATCCCCCCTTTTTCAGTTCAACGAGACTCTCCTTTGCTCCCTTCCTTATTCCTTAAAAGTAGAAAACTAGGAAAAGTTGTTGGAACTATAAAGGTCGTCATTATTGGGAAGGAATAACACTATGTTAAGTTATAGGTCTATACTTACGTTACATATTACTAGGTAACTTCACATAAAATTCTATATATACATTTCCTAATACATACAATCACACATAGTGTCAAACGGGTGGAACTTCACGACAGTCTATTGAACTACTGGAACTGCAACTGTGATAAATAACAGAAAAAATCTCCAACCGTGACAGATGGACTGGAATTGTTAAGCAACGGGACATCCCGTTCCAATTCAGGCAGAAATAAAATGTTGAAATGTCACTCTTAGTTTCAGATCTTGACGAAATTTCGTGCATTGATTCTTGGTAGGGTTCTTAGTATAAATTCCAAGTTACAGGTATCTAGACCACCTATTTACAGCACTTTAAAATTAGCATGTTTGGCCCTTACATGTTGTGGTGACCGGTACTTTACGGAGACACGCCCATTTGAAATTTCATTTTTTATAGTCATATTTCAGGAATTGTGAAAGACAGGTTTAGGTGTATCTCATGTAAAATTTATCAGAGAATTAAAATTTGATTAGAAAATTGAGGTAGAATCCAAAGTTTATGACAATTGTCCAAAGTGGTGGCTTTGCGAAAAAAAAGTAGTTTCTAAGATGGTGTTCATCTTGCAACATAATGTAAATATCTCAAAATGAACACCAGATGCAGATATGGGAGGTGCACCACTGGAAATAGCAGAGAATATCCTACAGAATGACGTAATAAAACAGTGGGAACTCTATCTGCAAATCATTTTCTTTCTGTTTAATCATCCAATGGTTATAATTATAGTTTCACTGTTTGGCTGTTCTAGACCAGACACGATCGATCGGACAAACATGAAACTTTATGTGAATATGGTTAACGACATGTGGAAGAGAAATATGAAATAAGTAATTGCAATTAAAACTTTGAATGTGTATTTACACTTTACGGACACTTTACAAGCAGTTTATTGACGTATACCTTTGACAAATTATGCACACTATCGTTGTGTGTGTTATGTTTCAGGCTGCAGAATATGCTTAAAATATCGCCCATCTATGTCCAGGGCAGTTTGGAAGAATAGTGGGGATGTGGTGATTCAGTGGTAGAGTGACGTTGCCCTTTCAGTCTCGGTTTGTGCCACGTGGGCTTTGTGGTGGACAAGCTCCGTGTGCGTGAGTTTTATGGGTCGTTCTCTCCCACTTTCTTCATTCAACCAATTCTTCCATCATCATCCATTTGGACTGAGCCAAAGTTGCCTAAAGACCTTAAATAAAATTACAATTGGAATTCAAGAGGAGAACAATGTGCGGCAGTGCTTCATGAAGTATTCCCATTCCTGTGTTGTTATGCTTCTCTTCCGATCGGCACTTGTTTGGATGTTCACTTGATAAACCCTGTTCTTCCGATATTCCCATAAGTAGAAACCTCTGCGGTTGAAATCAGGAGATCGAGGTGACCATGCATTTGGAAACAATTTGCTAGTGACTAGATTTGCACCACATATGCTTCTGAGGAAGCTTTTACCTGACGACCTGCATGAAAGCAGTTGTGTCAGTTTTATCTCTGTACTCCAAAGTGAGGATAACATGAAGGCGGAGCAGATAGTCTTTGGTATAGACTGGAAGTGTGTTTTCGAGAATTAGTCGAGATGAGAACATAATATATTCAGTCAAATTAAGTATTAACACTAGTGATGAACACAAAAGTCAGCGTTCTGTTTTCTTTGAAAAGCTCGAAAAAGTATTCGGCCTGAGCCCAAGTTGCATAAAAGCCAGATATAACTTTTTATAATTCGAACCTAGTGATCAAACTTTGATCGAACTATTTTTCTGATCAAACTTTGATCTTTCTCCAAAAATTTGTTTTCTTCATCAAGTTCTTTTTCTTGTTAGGAGCGTTCTTGCTCTCTAATCCGTTCGAAACCCTTCTTTGAAGGATTTTTAAACAATCCAAATCCATTTTGCTCTTGTTCATAAC